>JAOEHY010014321.1:0-24052 GCA_025447955.1 Psilopsiagon aurifrons
CTCCAGGAGCAGAGGGAAGAAAAAGGGGGAAGTGAGTGAACAAACTGCGTGGCTGGTTTATGGCTTAAACCACGACAGCTATGTAAGGTCAGTCGCGCTTAGGAGAGATTAAAGTGGTGGTTAGATGTTTCCACTGTGCCTTAGCTGCAGTGGGTTTCCCCATCGATGGTGCTGGCAGCCCAAGTGATGTGCCAGTCAGGGACAGTTCTGTGCTTGGAGGTGGTGGGAAGCATGAGTGATAGCCCCCCTGACTGATTTGAATCCAGGGGCAGGGGCTGCCAGGGCGATTTCACCAGATCAAAACGGGAGTTTGTCAAAAACAGTAAGGATTTGGGATAGAACCTGACCAAAGCCAGACCGCAGAGTACACAGGCTCACTGTGGTATATTTATTGAGGCAGGTAAACCTTTTCCATTAGTGCACCCTTGCCACAAGCACAAGTAGGGGAGATGCTGTCCACTACAATCTAGCTTTTTCCATCATTCCCTTGAAAGCAGCATTACAATTATAAACACAGCTATAAGCACAGCATATAAAGTAGCCCTGTAATTGCACTGACTTAGTGGTCCTTTGCATTGTGAATATAATCAGTTGTGGGCACACAGCAATACATCCCTACTGCACAAAAGGCAAGGCAGGAGATTGCAGTACATGGTGGTTTGGGGCTACCCCAAGGTTGCTTCTTTTCTTTTCAAGCTTATTCTTGCCCAGGATGATGGCTAGTGAGCCCTTTGCACCCTCCATTACAGACATGATTTATTTCTCAGCATTATTGAAATACTGAATAATAAGAAAAAACTAATTAGGTAAAGGTTCCTTACTCTGTTCTGTGTTTTAAATAATCTTGTACACAGGAATTTTAACTGCTTTTCAACCCTTGCTAATACAGTTTGATAAGGTAGGAAAGCAGCAAATTTAGTGATGAGATACACCAATATTTTAAATGAAATCACATCAGTATCTGTGCATCCCTTCTAGGCTTACTTACTGCCATATCTAAATATGGCTAAATGTGGCTGGTGGTGTTCAAGGCCAGGCTGGACAGAGCCTTGGGTGGCATGGTTTAGTGAGAGGTGTCCCTGCCCATAGCAGAGGGGTTGGAACTTAATGATCTTAAGGTCCTTACCAACCCTGACAATTCTATGATCCTATGATATTGCAGGTAAATGAACACTTGGATAATAATTTACATCCAAGGCCTCATTCTGCTTATTCAGTGAGGCATCAGAATTAGATATTTGACTTGTCATGGCCTATCAAAATGTGTCAGTCTAAATTCTGAACTAACCTAAATCAGCAGTTCCACATTACCCATGGACCATGGACTAAAACTGATCTCAACAAAGAAGAATTTGTCCCAGTGCTTTATCAGGTTTTGCAATAAGTTGATTATGAAAGATCTCCTAGCCAAGAAATATTCATAGAAATTAGAAAAAAACTTCAAACACAAAGCGCATCAGATAGAACAGAAATCTCTGCATTCACTTAGTGAACACAATGCAGAATTCCTCATTTCTGGGGGAAACTTGGTTTAGCCAGAAGTGTCTATTGCAGTGCTGTCTCAAAGGGAAGCAGCCCAATCAATACCTGATCATCAAGGCATTTTTTCTACATGCTGAGAGGTGTGGATTCAGTTTCAAGTGCACTGAAGAGTACTCTTGGGGCTGACAGTGTTAATTTTGCTTTCAAAGTGGTCTGGGTGTCTCACTGCCCCAGGTGCATCTCACTGTTACACAGCCACCTGGAGCAGGCAGTAGCTGGAGAGATTCCCACATGATGCCTGAATAACCTGTGGGTTGGTTTCAGTGTGCTGGTTTAAATGGCTAGGTTATGGTTGATTTACAGCGAATATCATAGATTTTGGGGAAAGGAACCTATATTCTTTCAGTTGGATGCTGGGACATTTTACAAAAAAATCAGAATTATCTCTAATTTTGTCAGGACATTTGGCAACTGTGGCAGCAGCTGGCTGATGGCTTTGGCCTCTAATGGACTATTCAGAAATACTCAGCTCCTACTAAAACAACCTAGGTCATTCTTGACACTGACTTCCTCTTTGCACTCTGCCCTTTAAGACTGCTGAAATTTCCAGATTATTATTATTCCAAAAATCTAAGGCTGCTTTTCTTAAAATGAGCTATATTTACTTCAGGTGGTTCAGAGTAATTTCACCAAGGTAACAGAAATAAAAGAATATAAATAAGCTTCTTATTTCCAAACTAAACTCTTCCCCTGACTTTCTCTTATTCACTGAAGTGAACCAATGGCTTTGGACTTCCACAGCCACAGATTTTCCACTTTGAAGCCAACTGCATGTATTATGTCTATTTAAACACCAAGAACATGTATCTGAAGCCAATGGCACCTTTTGCTTATTGTGAATACTAGCGTGTAGATTGAAAATGAAAGACTGATCTCAAGCTTCGAAAATCCAGCCACTGAAAAAGCAACTTTTTTCATGGAGGGCCATCTGATCTTTCAAGAAATAAATGCTATATCTCTTCATTCTGCTTTTGTGTTCATGTCTAGCGCTCGTGTCACTTATAAGGTGAGCTCTCTATTTCTGTACATGCCTAGGCTTTATTCTTTGTTTCTGATGTCTTATTACAAGATGTCAGTTAAAATTCTGTAAAAATCAGAAACTCATTCCATATATGACCTTTCTTTTTATTCAATAACAAAGACACCTGCTGCTTGACCTTGTCATCTAGACATTTGTAGCTGTCAGCTTGGGATTCCAAAAAGGTTTTCATTTTCTTTGAAACACTGCCCTTTTCACTTTCGCAGTGAACCAATGCCTCGAGAGGCCAGCACGGGCTATGGACACCTTCACAGTCACCACAGATCAAAATTGCAAATGTTTTTCGTAAATCAAATACTGCATTAAATACTGCAGCGTGAACTTGTACCTCCTTGGGAGAAACTTCACTGGATCTTTCAAAAAATGAAGAGACAAATCCCCATCTTGGGTAAATCAAGAGATCTATCTGCTCAACAGGAGTTACTAAATGGAAATTTCAGGTCTGCATGATGAAGGAGGTCAGACTAGGATCATTCAATAGGCTTTTTTTACCTTAAAACTGATGTCTCTATCAGCCATTTCAGTGGCATCACCTGAAATTACATCAGTTGAGGTTCTGACCCATTTCTTTCTTTCATTCTTTTTTTTTCCTATGGCAAGCATCTTTTCTATGCCTGTAACTCCATTTAGTAACCTCACATTTTCATTTCTTGGAGGAAAAAGGAAATTTGCCCATACTCAGATACACTATGTTTAATTATTCCCCAAAGTTCAGTGGGGAAAATCATAAAATCATGGAATCATAGAATGGTTTGGGTTGGAAGGGACCTTAAACCTCATCTAGTTCCAACACACTGCCACAGCCAGGGACACCTTCCACTAAACCAGATTGCTCCAAGGCCCTTTCATCCTGGTCTGGAACACTTACAGGCATGGGGCAGCCACAGCTTCTCTGGGCAGCCTGTTCCAGTGCTTCACCACCCTCATAGGAAAGAATGTTCTCCTAATATCCAAACTGAGTCTCTCCTCTTTCATTTTAAAAATTTTCCCCCTTGTCCAATCACTACACGCCCTTGTAAAAAGCCCGTGTCCGAATTTCTCGCAGTCCCCCTTTAGATACTGGGAGCTGCCCTAAGGTCTCTCCAGAGCCTTCTCTGTCCAGGCTGAGCCCTCCCAGCTGTATCACTTCCGTAGGAGAGGTGCTCCAGCCCTCTGATCATCTTCATGGTCTCCTCTGGAGGACTATGTATGTCCAACAGGTCCATGTTCTTCTTATGCTGCAGGCCCCAGAGCTGAACATGGTACTCCAGGTGGGGCACTAGATTTATTTTTAACGTGCTTATATATTTCAAGTGCACTAAGAATTCTGAATCAAGCAATGGCTTAGACTAACACAGTGATTAGCAAATCATTTGAAAATAAATTATTCGCTTTGCAGATCTCCAGATACAAACACATGCATAAAAAATGCAAAAATGATCAAATGAAATTACAGCCTGCATTTAAAAATACAATTCAAGATTTTAAAAGAATCAATGCTGTAGTTGAACCTTAAATTAATAGCAAAAATTTTGTAAAGAAATTCAACTAAGCAAACATATTAAGGTTTTTTTTTTCCTTCACTCTAAAGTAAAATTAAAGCTATTTTGATAAGTGAATAAAGTCTGATTCACCATGTTGGTTTTGATTTTGTTTTTCTTCATCAAAGTAAAATAATTCATCAAGCCTAAAGAGGAGATGAGAAGTCACTGATAGGAAAAGACAAGTTCATAAAGCAAAGGGCAAAGAATGGGAGTGCATACATGGTACTATGCACTGATCAACTTCCCCTTGTTTTCTCCTTCTCCCCTATGACAGCATTAAATGCCTTTATGGAAAACTGGCCAGAGATAATCTAAATATCACCATCATCACCAAGGAATTATGAAATTAAATCCTAGTATATAAGGTAAGCATAAAATTACTATTAAATTTTTACTGCTTAAGTACTGACTAGGGGGTTGTGATTTCAGTAGTTTGCAATTTCAGAATGAATGTAAATAACTTAGACACTACGTTACAGTCTCTGGAGAACAGTACCTACTTTTTAAACAGAAAGAGGAAAAAAGTTTCAGCATATTAAGGAGCAGGTGCAAAGATTTGTACCTTCACTAAAAGAAACAGTAAATATTGCTATTATCAGATAAATACCTTTTTTATCTAGAGCCATTAAGAATGAGACATATGCACCCATTATAACGAGACATATGCACCCGTTATATCTAAATTTTTAGTAACTCTTGGTATATTTCACCTTTTTGCATGCTTTGTCTTCTTCATACTGCGTGGTAAACTTCAATGTATGGTTTTTAGCTAGTTGCCACCTGTTGAACACTAACATAAACCATTTATTTGGACTATATTGCAAAAAATTACTCAGTTCAGCTCACAGATAAGTTAGAATTATGTTAAACAAAGAATTTGTGCTTCCCTGGTTGCTTTTGCATCAGTGATTCAACAGCAATTTGCTCGTTCCTTAGCTAAACAGAATTCTTGTCATCGGATGCAATCTTTCATGTTTCTGCTCATAAATAATAAGTTTCTGGACTGTAATACAGATATGTATATGCACACACACACACATATATATATTACCAGTTAAAATGCTGATTCTTATTTTAAAGTACATTTTGGAATTAATTTAGTACCAAAACCATTATCCAGTATGAATGAATAATCTGCGCATATATTGCTGTTCAGACTTCAGTGTTCTCATTAGAATGCATGGAGTTTCTTTGTTTCCCGGAGAAAAACAGAAACTTAAATACTTGTATCATAAATCTCAGCACTGTAGCTGTAAACTTTTCCTTAAGTTATCTGAAGTGTAGGATGTCATATCTTATTTCCAGGCTTTATTTTAATTCTTTGTGATGAGTATTTCAGCTTTGTGTGTTAAACTTAAGCAGCTATACAATAACTAAATTCTCACTGGTGATCAACTATGTTGACTGTTCACTCACAACAACTGCAGCTGCTCAGAAGAGGGATGCTTATACCATAATTTTTAAATCTTTTGTCTTCATTCACTTCCTACTCTTTTCGAAAGAAATATATCCCCTCTGGCCTTAAAATCTGTTCTTCATGTCCTCTTGTTTGATTATTGCAGGTGCCCTGAAAAGAAATTGGTTCAAGAAGTTAAAAAAAGCTCAAAACAAGACCAAAGCAACTCCAAAATCACTGATAGCATAATCAAGCATCTCTTGCTATTTTACCTCAGAGGCCCTTTTAAATCTTTAATAAGCTTACTGCTGTTCCTGGCCTTTTGGACTACAGTGTCATTAGAAAAGAAAAATGCCATTTGGCATTAAAGGAATGTAAAGGAATAAGCAAACAAAGAAAAAAAATTGTCTTTGACGAAATAACTAAAAGGAATAACACTGGAACATAATTTGTAAAAACATTTTTCTTGCTCCTTAAAAAAACAGAGTGGAAATTTCCTCTGTGTGCACTGAACACTGAATTCTGAATGTACATATATGCGCATTTTTCATGTATAACTCTTCATTCGCCAACTTGTCTCTGTGTTACAATACTGAGATACTATTTAATTCTAGATAAGTAGCACTGAAAAATCTCTCATTTTAGTTACAACCTAACTGCAAACTTCTGTCATAATGACCATAATCTAGGGCTTCTCATGAATGAACAGTTTTGCTATTAATATTATAATGATTCACTTACAGATAGTTCTTTGCATCTCTGATGACCTACTATAAAACAAAACCAGTAGACACAAGTTTGTAGTTTCAAAGATAGTTAATGCCAAAATATGGGTACATAATTCTGCATATGAGCCAAGACGAAAACTTTCTAGGAACCCAGAAAGGAGAACATTTTATTTTCTAGTAGAAGTAGTGCTTATGCATCCCTGTCGTGAGCAAGTATCTGACCATGGCGTGCCAAAGAACAAAGACCTGTTATTTATCCCTGAATACTTACAGTCCATGGACAGCCCCCACAGCCTTCAACAGCTTCCCTGTGACAGGGAAAATCTCCTGAGATATGGATAGCTTGATATAAAATGGAAATATATTGTCATTCTTTTTCAGTCGTAAGAGATACAAACATGCTGAGAACCACTATTTTATTAATTCTTATCATTATTTAAGTACAGGAATTGGACAACCTTTTATCTTGTTAATGTTATTCTCTTTCTTTTGAATACTCTGATTTAGCTAATGTACCTTGCTGCCAGCAGCACTGAGGGGCTTAACCTAAAGGATAATTAGACATGAGGTACAACTTCAGTTAGGAAATCCATCTCTGACACTGAAATAACCTTGGAAAGTCACCTTCCCTCTCAGTTTTCTCACACATCATCTGTCTTCAAGAGAGTAAGGTTCTGGGTTTCACAGTGTGTGAGGGTGACATGTGAAACTCCTAGCTAGGTGACACTCCTAGATAGGTAAAACTCTTAGTGCACCCTTTGTCTATCATGGGATCAAAATTATCTGTTATCTCTCCACTTACTGCCACTAAGACATGCAGTGAAAACTGTGTGCCTGGAAATACAGATGCCAGTACTTTCACAGTGGTCTTGACATTATAGCAACAGCAACATTGCAAGCCAGGCATATCTAGAACTTCAAGGCATCTTGAAATGCAAGAGAATTGCAAATCATCTGCACATGAGAGCCATTTAAGTTTAAATCATATTTAATTTCTTGTATTGTTTCCCCTCGATCTGTGTCCAAAAAAACTGTACTGCATCTGAGAGTACACTGTATGTGGCAGGGTAGTAATGAATTTTGCTACACCTAATAGATTTATGAATGACTCTGGGCTTGCCAGACCAAGTACCAGCACTGGTACTTGGTACAGTATCACTGGAAGCCTTGAAATCAGACATCATGGTTGTGTCATTTATCTGGGTTGATGTGTGGGTTTGGTATCCACAACAGTTATTTCCTCAGTATTGGTATCTTCTAGTGATCTCTAAATGCTATTTCACTTACAATCACTGACAAGATATTCCTCATCTGCAAAGCCTCCTGGGTTTGTGTACCAGTTTTCTTTTGCTGTTGTTGAAACATATTTTGCTCCCACTTCCCTCACACTGACTATGTAAAGCGACACATCAGTTTTTGTTTATTATGCCATTCATGTCAGCTGTGTTTTGCTGTACATTTTCTTTCCTTGGATACCTCCCCAGCCTTTGTGTTCACAAAGAGGAGTCAAACAGAACCTGATATGCACTGAGCCAACAATCTCTATGTTTTGGGGACTCAGCCAGCAGTTCAGCCAGAGAACATGCAGCACTGTATGATCCTGAGTGGTGTCACCCATTCCTTCTACAGAACGGAAGAAACTGCCATGACAATGAATAAGTGTTTTAGCAGACAGCAGAATATTCAAAGTAATTTTCTTGACTGACTTTTCCCAGTTCCTCTCATGAGGAGAGAAAAGAGAAATTCCTATAAAAATGATCCAAGCCTCTTCAGTGAGACCAGCTCAGCACCTGTCCAAAGCAGGAATGTTATTAACTGTACACTGGGGTAGGCTCCTGGTCCACAGGAAACAAACATCAGTGCTACATTACCTGGGGTCATACTTATCTACTGAAGTTGCTCACCACACAGTGATCTTCCGTATTACTCAGACAGCAGGTAAAAGATATCCTGTGCCATGATACTTTTACCTGTCACTGCTACTGGGCATCACAGGCTTGCAGGATCAAGCCTGGTTTGCACACAGGTGGTCTCTGCAGAGAAAATGGTGGCAATGGCTCACTACACGCTGCTCTTGGTGCGCAGTGTGTCATGGTCAAACATGAACCCAGGTGAGAGGTATTTTGCAGCAGAAAGAAGAGGGGAGAGCTCTAAAGCAATTCATAGTGCTGGACTCCTTCCCTATTATACCACACCGGTGGCTCCTACTACCTCGGCATGGTACCCAAGCCCTGAAGCGTAAGAAGCAAGTTGTGTCCCTGTTACAGAGTGCTCATCAGAATCTGCTTCTTCCAAGTAAATGCGGACAAGACTTGGTTGGCTTTTAGAAAAGTCATGTTCCATGCACTTGTCTTTGCTGCAGAGAAAGGAGAGTGGTACTGTACACCCTACTGACCCTTTTTCAAGCATATGCTTGTGCAATGCTGCTAAGCCAAAGCATGCCTGCTGTTCAAATGGCCTACATGCAGAAGTGTTAAAAAACTGATGTCAAACAGTTGAAGGAAAAATTCATCTGATCATTTTTTATCTTGCAAGTGTATTTTATAGGCATTTTAAATAGACCACTAACTGCTTAATCAAGGTTGGCAGCTTTTTGCAGATGTGAGCATGCTAAAATTGTACCAGGATATAAATTATGGAAAAGCTTAAGCTCTGGTTACAGCTGTAACCAGACCTGTAGCAGTATAAAAACCTGCAGTTTCATTTCACATTGCCAGTTTATAGGAACTGTGTATGCATTTGACCAGATGGCTGCTGAACCTGTCTTAAGGAAAAAGTGTCTTTTCCCAGCCATTGCTCACAACATGGCCAGGTAGTTTTTCAGGTTATGTGTGTGCCTGCAGAACCTACACAGTGTTATTCTGTTCTGCTAACAAAAAGAAAATGTGGAGCTCATACCAGTGATCTGATGAGCTAATATGAAAGCTTCATAAACCTACAATAATTTAAATTTCAATTAGGTTGAATTTCATTCTTATTGTAAAGGAAAACAAAATTATCTCCTAATATTTAGTCAATGTTCTGATAAATGTCTTTCTACCAAAACAGAACTTTTTGTGGCTACAGCTAGAAATGCTGATGTGTTTTTAATATCAAAGATTTTATCATCACACAACACCATGTCACATAACCTCTTATTCATAGCACCTTCTCTTCTCCATGTTTTGTGAGCCACACAAAGAACTGCATAGGTATCCCTGTGGTCTCCAGTGTACAGAAATCAACAAAAAAGACATTGTAAGGCACAAACATAAAATGCATGCTGACATACTTCAGAGACACAATGGTTCACAGCTGGGCAACAACACCAAATGAGATTAGGTGGTTTCAAACAAAGTCCAAGGAGTTTAGCAAATTTGGCTGTAGAGAAGAGAGGAGGAAAGAACCTCACCCACCAAAAACCCCAAACAGCTAACCTGCTGCACACGATGCTTCAATTCCAGACAATGACTGCAATTATAATAATGAATAAGCCATAGGTAAATGCCTAATATCTTTCCAAGCCCTTAGAAACCATCCTATGCCAAGGATTTCACATTATAAGCAAAAAGTGTAGGTACAAGTAATAAAGATGATTTTATCAGAAGGAATGCTATTTCCTGTTAGGTACTTAGAAATCTCCACAACATTAATCCCAGCTTATTGACAGGGTCCACTCTACATTAAAATCAGCAGCTTGGCAATTAGGTAAAAAATGCTGTGTTGGCTTGCAAAGAAAATGTGATTTGTGAAGCTCTCCAGGTTTCAGTCCAGGAGTTTTGCTCTAAATGTGCTGCCTCCAACACTTTGAATCCTCACATGAAAACAAACTGCTCCTCTAATGTGACATGTCGTTTTGCATAGTGTTCTGTTGGGTTCATTGCTCTTATTATTGTCTTTCTAGGAATAACAGCAGTGCCTGCTTGAGATTTGAAAGATTAGCATTAATAGGATAGAAAAGAAGAGGGCAGCTGTTTCATGATGGCATTTAGATAGATGATCTGTCTGCTGCCTAATCCATGTATAGACATCCAGTCAGCATAAGGCAACATGGTAAAGAAGTTTATGTGAGAAAAACCCTCCAAATTTAGGTGTGTCTGTTTATTATGCTCCCTCTCCTACAGACTTGTGTAATTTCACTAGCCATATTGATGGCTTGCTTTAGCCTCTTTTTTTAGCTGTAAGAGAATTTTGGCTCTAAATTCGTAGCATCTACATTTAGATTTAATAAATTCTGTAATAGCAAATTCTCAGGCTTGTAAGGCAGCAAAAAGGCCTTTCTGGTTAAACACTCACACTTTGGGGATACTTATTTCTAATGACTCAGGAGCTTGTGAGATTCTTTTGTTGTGATAGGCATAGTCACAATAACAGTGATACCAAATTGTGATAGCTGTGAAAGGCTCCCGTGGGAGCCAACAGCTCAAGTACGATTTAATTTTAGTTGGGTCTGCAAATCTCTGGAGCCCTCTGTAATCTCAGTCTATCTGTTATGAATTTATCATGAAGTCTTCTGTCTCTCACTTGTCACTATTACTGGCTGTGATCAAGTTCTCTGAACAAAAAGCATCTCACGATTGAGTAGTGCTCAGATTTTGTGGTGGTTGTGGGTGTTTGGTGGTTTGTTTGTTTTGTTTTGTTTTCTAAGAAAACCATTTCAATAGCAAATTTTTAAGGAACTGTAGAGGAAAAATTGTAACCAGTTTTGAAGTCAAACAGTGTAAACAAGATTATTTAGGGCAAAGTAAAGGTCAGCAAAGAAATGGAACGATAGGAGTTTTCACTCAAGTGGAAAACTCTTAATTATACAGCAGATTTCCAAGAAAGGAGGCTGGAAGCTGTTGCAATTTATCTGCATTCAGTGCTTCACATCCTGTACCAGCCTGACATTGCCGTGCTTTACACCATTTCAGAGTACAGAATTTCACCTGCAGAGAAAGCATGTAACCTGAATTGACTAAAGTGTAGGACTGCACACAGAGATCACTCATTCCTCTTTTACTCCTTGCAGCCTTCTTGTGAGAATTGCTGCACTTCAAAATCCTCTGTACTTCTCTTAAAATCCCGAGCCCTCTTCCTCTTCACTGTTTAATTAAGGGGAAAGAATATACTAATGAACAAGAATTGTGAGCCTAATGAGTGAGAATTGTGTTTTCTCTTTTGCAGGGATTCATTTACTTGCAACGTGTTATTCAGCTACTGCATGGCTTTTTAGGCTTTTTACACAGGGCTTCTGGCATGGAAAAATGCTGGCAAACAAAGCAAACAAAACCAGGCTTCATGCTGTGTGGAAACCAGCTTGTTTATGCTGGAACGCTTAGTAGATATTTTCTTTAAAGCATAGTGTTGGTTTAAAATTCCATGTATTATGACATTTGCCTCTTGTTCCTCATGACTTTGTTAAATTTTAAGAAGTTGCTTGAATAATGCATGATATCATATGAAGCACAGAGTAAATTTGTTAATCAATGAGTATGAAATTAGAGATGAAAACAGGATAAAACCACATTTTCAGTCATGTAGTCTGTATCTCTTTCAGGAGGTGGTGGTTTTTTTTTTCCCTGTAATCATCAGCACTTTATCCCATTTGTTTTTCAGTGTAGTCAGAACTGGAAATTTCATCATTGCATTTCTGAGAATGAAATGAAATTTATTCTTTGTACAAAACTGCTTTCTGTACAATATTTAAATCAGATCTCTTTTGGATATGCCTCCACAAATGACATCTTGTACAGCTTATTCTGTAGAAATGCGTCCACTCTCCGGCATTAAATCTCTTCAAATGTAATCTGAATCTGCTATTTATGCTTCAGAAATCTGTGGGAGCTTTGCTTCCGCCCAGTGAGATATGCTAAATAATTAAAACTTAAAATGCTTTTCAGAGAAGCCTTTTTGAATCACATCTGTTGTTTCTTGTAGGAGTTTTCCTTCACAGATGTTACTTTTTTCCCTTTTTTCTTTTAGGGTGCTAATGAATTAATCCTATTCCAGCTACTGTTAATAAAGTAAATCTTCATTATAAGCTTGTCAAGTCACAAAAGGACAACTGTTACAAGAGGCAGAAGTAACAGATGCTCTACACCCAACTTCCAGCTGAAGTCTGGCCCTCCTCACTGCAGTGTCCCACTTCCCCTTGAAGTCCCACCCTTCTGAGGATGTGTCCCATTTGCCACCCCTCTTTCCATTTGGTTTCTCATTTTGTAAAACATCATGCCCTACGTGTTCGCACACTTCTCTCTAATTCGGTGGCAGGACAAGCTGCCCCTTCCAGTTTACCTGGATATACATCAGAAAAGGAATCTCCTGATCACATACATATTCAAGACACCAATTTTTACACCATCTTCCCCCACATGTTTTGATACTGCTCTGTGATTGACTGGCTGCCATATTTTTAAAACATCATAAAATCATAGAATGGTTTGGGTTGGAAGAGACCTTCAAGTTCATCTGGTTCCAACCTCTGTCATGGGCAGGGACACCTTCCACTAGACCAGGCTGCTCATGATCTCAGAGTACCTTCTGACTGCCAGTTTCCTTTGGATTAGGAAGTGCTCATAGTATATACATATATACTTTTACTTGTTTTTATAAACAGACAGGCAAGACTATCTACGAATATGTCTTCCAGGTGGCCTGTTTCTAGTGACTTTCCCTGCAGTTTAGCTGGAGGGAGATGTGGTCAATGTGTTCTTTTTCACATGGGTATCCTTTCGGAAAGCCTGTTTCCCCAGCACACACACCACCTGTAAGTACCTCAGTGAGGAAGAGCAGGTGTCTAATTAAAGCCTTATTTACTGCAGAGGCCAGGCACCAACACTCTTTGTGAAACAAATTGCCAGTTTTATTTGATGTATGCTGGCTCTTTGCAGCTGGCACTGAACAGCGTAGGTCCATGCTGCATTGATTTGTTTCCTGTTCTCTTACTTGCAGGCCATCCATCTTTCACCCAGCTCTTGGGTATTTGCCTGGAGTGAATATTGGAGAGACCTTCAGTCTTTGGTGGTGAAGGTTTCTGGAATTTTTGTCAGACCTCGGCACTCATTTCTGTTGTTTTATTCTGTACTGCTGTAGCAAGCACAAGTGGGGCTGGGCTGCATAAACCTACAGCATAGTGCAAACATTTTTTTGTGGTGAACATGAGGAAAGTACTGAAATAAAAACCATTTTCTGCTTCATTTTAAAGGCAATCCTCCCCTGTCCTCTGTTTACCTCATCCACTCTCAAGGAGTGTGTCATAACAATTTATTGAAAGTGTCTACCACACTGCAAATTTGAATCTTATCTGGGGTCTTCGGATTCTACTGAAGTTACTATATATTATTTGTAGATACATATCTCAGGAGATAAAATGGCTCAATAAACCAAACAAGAAATATCCCTCATAACATTAGTATGCAGCTCTGTATGTCAGATGAGGACAGCAAAGCTACCAAGTGTAATGCAATTCTACCACAAAAGAAAAGACATCCTGTATTTTAGCTCTGCAGGTTAAAGTTCTGTTCATTCCTATTGTTGTCAGCTGATGGCAGCTGGAGGAGGGCAGGTTTAATGTTCTTTGAGAGGCATTGAAATCTATGGATTAAATTGCCATAGAAGAATCTGACAAAAACTTTTGGACTTTATTTCCATTTCCCCCACATGAGTGAGATTAAAAATAGGCTTGATTCAGAAGTTTAAGTAAAAGGGTAAAAGTAATTATTAAAACAAAAACTATCATTGGCTCCAGCAGAACAGAGCATCTGCTCAAGATGTATGTAGAATTGAGATTAGGAGATGATGACAAAATCAGAAGGACAAATTAGCAAAGCAAGTGAGAAAATAAAAAGTATTCTAAGGCTATGAAGACATTAAGAAAATGAGTGAATCATTACAAGCTAAGTCTGTTACAGAGGAGATCAGGAGAGGACGTGCTGGAACGAAAAGGGAAAATGTCTCTCCTTACCTCATTCACAGCCATTTAAAATATGAAGTGGTGAAGCTAAGTGGCATAATTAAACTCATACAAAGTAATTGAACAAGGCAGCACTAATCCACTGGTTTTGTAGGAAGCATAGGCCAGTTACTAAGCTATTACCAATAGCACTCATGACTAATATCATCTTGTGGAAAAAGGGTCCCAAGGGATGAGATCCTTTCTATCCTCACAGCCTAGCTGCAGTGCAAGGATTACTGTCAGAAGACAAATATGCTCTTTGAGTTAGGCAGAATAGGGAACGATTTGGTGCTGGCTTATATTTGAAGAGTATGTTCATGAAAAACTTTATTTCAGAAAGATTAATATCTTTGTCTCAGACATTTCCATATCCACCATTTTCTCTTTCACGTACTTTTTCTCCTCTACAAGGTCTCACTATAATCATGTAAAGCTGCTTAGTACAAAATCCTAGATGGCAATCACTCCACAGAGCTATTCTCCTTTTTGACTTATTTATGAACTGCAGCAATTTTCCCTATTTCTTCTTGCCTCCTTCTCATTCCCTGAGAAGCCACTTAAACAATAATGCTTTTCTAACTCTGCCTTTACGAAGGAAGAACACCTTCTTTTACTTACTGTCCAGGTAAAGAAAACAAAATACAACAGGAGTGAAATGTAGTAAAGATGTGACAGCTTGTCTTGCAGTGCCACATTTCTACCATTATGAGATGCTCTTGGTAATCAGTGTACTCAGTCGAGTTTGTATTAGTCAAAACGACATGTCCATTAATTAAAAAACTTGCTGAAAGATGTGGTTATACACACTGTGGAAACTAGAATAGTGAAATATGCCTTTAGGCTGCTTTTTGCCAACTGCCTTCATCTGTGCTTCTCAGACAAGGACAAGGAGCAGATCATGGAGTAAGTTTTTCTTCCAGCTTGCCCCCTCATGCCATTCTTCCTCCCTGATGCATGGGCAAAAGCATGTTTGCATGAGCAGGATGTGTAAGAGTTTCTTTTGTGGGACCTGAGCATGTCTAACAACCTTGACAAATGTTTGCATGGCCCTTCTCTTGGCCAGCTGCAATCTGCAGATCTAGGACTTTGCAAGGCACCTGCAGTGTCAATGGCAGAAACATCTAGGACAGAGGAATCAACTTCAGTGGAAGACAAAGAAAGCTTAAAATATTTGCATTTTACCTGATTCTACTGTCTCTGTAGGTTTAGGTGTATTTGTTTATTTATTTGTTTATTTAAATTGTGAATATCCACAGTTTCATTGGGAAGGTGAAAACGTCACTGAAGATAATATCTGCAACACCCATTGGGTAGTTATGGACATGACACTTTCTGAAAGAACTTCTATGCGTCTGCATTAGATTGCAAAGCAGGTACCTCATAGAATAAGGCTAGTCCTTATGTGTTTATTAAGATAAGCTTGTTGCAAAAAATTGCCTCCTGGTGAATAATAATGCAGTACTATGAAATAAATGGAGAAACTATTGAAATGCTTGATCTCCAAGGTGACTATGGCATAAGACACCAGCTATTTTTGTAAAGTAAATTGAAACTTTTTTTAACCTGGTGGAACTCACTGAAAATTTTGAAAGAAGTAGTAGATGAAGGAGAATGAATAATTTGCTTAAAATTGCAAAGAAAAGATTCTGAGTAAAGGTCTTCACAAGAGACTATTAAGAATCTCTGGTGGTCAGAGGTTGCATTCTGCCATGGATTAAAAGTGGTTAAAATATAGACTATGAAGTAAAAATAAATAACTATTTTTTCAGCAGATGAGAAGGTTAATAGTGAATTGCCCCAGAGTTAAGCACTAGGAACTAAAGCGTCTGTTATGAAGTATGTGTACAAATGACCTGGACGAAGGATGAACTGAAGCATCAGTTGCGCAGGAATTGCACAATTATTTACCTAGAAGATGACAGGAGAAGCCTAGACATTTTTAAGATAGGAAACACCTTAGATCAGAAAGAACTAATAGTAAAACCATTAAATTGTGAATCAGGAAGTACTGGCTCCAATGACAGACAAATTGAGTCAGAATATTTCAGTTAACATTGCCAATATGCATTTAAGTTTTTTTAACCTGCACAAATCTGCTTGTTCTGAGGAAATCTATTTGGAAGTATGATTTAGTTTTAGGATTTATTTTCTGGTGTGATTCAGAGACCTATACAGGCAAGCAAACAGCTTGGTGATAAAAGTGCCTACCTAGTTTGTAGGCATTCTGTCCCTTTGCTTTGTCATTCACAAGGAGATGAACAAGTCATCCGATGGCTTTTTTTCTTATTGTTAATATTTTGTGTTGTGTGTATAATGTTGGCTACAGTTTGGGGTTTTTGTTTTGTTTTTTTAAAGAAAATTTTCACAGTCTTGGTTTCATTATAGTATAAAATTTGATTTTTGAAAATTTAGAAAATCTCAGTCTAAGGAATAGCAAATGTATTCTTTGATGACTAAATTCCAGCATTGTGTTTATGCCTGAGTCCCAGGAGGCTAAAATCCTGTATTCATCTTTTCTCACCTTCTCTCAAGAAATACTAATTTTTATAGCATGAGTTTCTGAGAAGGCTTTTAGCATGACTAGAATAAGTTTGTACTGTTGTAAAACATAGACTTGAGGTTTAGCCTTCATCTGGATCATTCTCCAATCTAATTCATTATGTGGCTACATGAATATATGCTCCCTCTAAAAAGAGAGGAGAGCCGCCTTTTTTCCTCTTAAAACCTGCTGTGAATTCTGCTGAATTGGAATATAATGAACCCAAAGTCTTAGGTCGGAAGAACTTGGCTTGACTAGATCAGAAAATACCTGAGGAGGGATATGACTGCTATTGGTAAATGCGCAAGAAAGGCAAATGCCAGGAAGGGAAAGACCTACTAAAACTACTGCTACAAGTAAGAGTTGTCATGAGAATTAATCATGTCTGACTAAATTTAGATTAATAATTAGGTGACAGTTTCTGTATGGAGTTCTGGACTAGAATTTGGGATGCATAACAGAACATTATATTTACCCCATAGTTTGTACAGATGCCCTGAATCTTGCCTGTTCTGTTTAAATTATTATGGTTGTATTGCATATTTGGTCAGACAGTATCCTCTAGAAGAAAGGGGCACAAAATGCATTCCCTGTGAGAATTTGAACACTCTCAGGTTTGGAAACTGTCCTGGAGACTGATTTAGGAAAGGTACAGTGTCAGAGGAGTTCTATATGTGTGTGTATGTGTGCACCTACATGTCTATATGCCTGTCTAATCTGTACTGAGCACTTTCATTTGCCTTACCAGCACTATCTATATTTTTCTAGTTAAGGAGGAACATCTCTCATTGTATTCACCTTAAGATGAAGACATACAGTTCTTCCAAGCTTTGGATTTCTTGGGATCTGGCCATGCCTCCAAAAGATGGATGCAGAAAATCATCCACACTTGATTACTGAGTGTTGTTCGCAGGCTGTGTGCAACCCAGCTTCCATACAGAAAGTCTTTCCTTGAGCTTATTTGTGGGACAGGATAATTATTCCTTGCTGACTTGCTGTGCCAGTTCTTATACTTTTCTGGTTGGATCAGCAATTTTATGACATTAGGTCTTCACAATGGATCATCTTTTACAATATGTTTTATTGCCTGCATCAAAAGAGGTCAGTAAAGGTTTTGCGATGCCACAATAAGTAAAATGATTGAAATATTGAAAAGCAGTCTAAGTTTCTACTACTATGCTGTCAAAGTCAGAAAGGTAAATAACTAAAACAGAGGACATAAAATAAACATTTAATGTAATTATGCAAATTAGTGTTATAAGATGTCCTTCACTTAATTCTCACAGATGTTGATCACAGGCTATTCAGAATAAACTAGAAAGCTTGATATAAAATGCCTAAGGACTCAGATGAAAAATACAGCTCTTCAAAATAAATATGAAAAGGTTTAACACTTATGGTATGCTGTCCTCAGTTATGTAAAAGATCATAAATATATTACACTCTGCTTCCCCATGCTCTTCAGTATAGTTACAAATAGATCATTGAAATGCATGCCAGTTTTGGTAGGAACAGGTTTTATTTGGAAGTGATGGAAGAAATTTAGACAGGTGCGAAGGTCCAGGTAGATGACATCAACTGCTCTAACCCTGTCCATCAGTTCTGTAGCCCTATCACAGGCCACCAAATTGGTCAGGCAGGATTTCCCCTTAGTGAAGCCATGCTGCTGTCACCAAGCACCTCCTTGTTTTTCATGTGCCTTAGCATGCCTTCCAGGAGAATCTGCTCCAAGATTTTGCAAGGCACAGAGGTGAGGCTGACTAGTTGGTAGTTCCCCACTCATCCGTTTTCTCCTTCTTGAAAATAGGGTTTATATTTCCCTTTTTCTATTCTTTTGGAACTTTACCTGACTGCCATTATTCAAATATGATGGGCAGTGGCTTAACAACTTCAGGTCCCATGGACTTGTGCATGTTCAGGTTCTTAAGATGGTCTTGAACCAGATCCTCTCCTACAGTGGGCCCAGGGTCTTCATTCTCACAGTCTCTGTGTGTGACTTCCAAGACTTGGGTGGTTTGCTCAGAGCATTTGTCAGTGAAGACGGAGGCAAAGAAGTCATTAAGAACTTCCTTCTCCAAATCCATGGTAGCCTGTTCTCCTGATAGGTTCCGGCTGGGGCCTGCATTGTCCATACTCTGTCTTTTATTCGCTACTTACCTATAGAATCCCTTCCTGTAATCTCTAACATCCCTAGCCAAGTTTAATTCTAACTGAGCCTTAGCTTTTCTAACCTGGTCCCTTTTTGTTTAAAGTAGCTTATTCTTTCATGCTCTTTTTGTTCTTGTGGCAGGTATCGGAAGCAGAAGGGAAATTTCAGCTTTTGCACCAGCCATTGAGAGTGGCCTTGAGGGAGGCACTGCCTCAAACACAGAAAATAGAAAAAACATCTCCTGCTCTTTCCTTGGGTGGCTGGATGCAGAACAGCTGGATCCTGTTACTGCTCATCTCCTAAACTACTGAAACAAGGTTTCAGCATTCAAGGTACTCAGATACTTCAGTCACTCCAAGACATAGGTACCCTCACAAAAAATTAAGGGGATACTTTTTCTAGTATTTATATAGAAATTGTGAAAGTTCGTACAATAAGTTAGAAGCTTTGCAAGATTTCTATGGATTTGGTAATTTGGGTGCTATTTTGGGACAACTAAGATCTCATCTCTGGCATGTGTTCTTGTCGTGGTTTAAGCCCAGCCACAAATCAGTCACACAGTTTGCTCTCTCACTTCACCTCCTTTCTCCCCACCCTGCAACTGGGGGGATGGGGAGAAGAATCAAAAGAATGTAACTCCCGCAGGTTGAAGGAGAAAAATGACTGCTACTGCTGAACCCAGGACAGTTCTAAAGAAAAGGAGACTACACCGAATTTCAATAGAGCCGACGTGTCACTATATTCAAATGCTTGTCTGGGAGTAAAGGTTGAAGGTAGTTTGGGCCTTTGAATGGCAGAGAGCCTGCTAGCAGAAGTTGCTCATGAGCAAAAGCTTTTAAAAGACTTTAAAACCTACACTGAGAAAAAAATAGCTCTTCCTTTTGATTTTCAACTGCTCATGTCTTCTTCTGACTTTCTTGTATTTTTCTACTCCTTCACACTTCAGCCTCACTACTTCAACCTCTTTCTCTCCCTGTCCACCTAGCATGCAAAGACTGCTCCTGCCATGAAGTATGTGCTAGGCGTAACGGTTTTGCCCATGTCAAGCCTAATCCTCCTTTAAGTATGAAATCATCTCTGTAGGAGTAGCTGTCAAAACACAGACTCACTAATTAAGTGGCTTAGCAGAGAGTTCTTTTAATATAATTACTGAAAAGTAGTTAGGCAAACACGCAAAAAATGCTGCTGCTGTGGCTATTGGTGTCCTGTGTTCAGCAGTAGCAGTCATTTTTCTCTTTCTTAGTAGCTGGTGCAGCGCTGTGTTTTTGACTTTCGGCCCGGGAGCAGCGCTGATAACACCAATGTTTTCAGTTGCTGCTCAGTAATGTTTGGTCTGACCAAGGACTTTCTGAGCCTTATGCTGTGCCAGGGAGGAGGGGAAGCCGTGAGGAAGCAGAGACAGGACACCTGACCCAAACTGACCAAAGAGTTATTCCATACCACAGCACATCATGCCCAGTATATAAACTGGGGGCAGTTACCTGGAAGGGCGGGATCACTGCTCGGTCAGGCTGATCATCGGTTGGTGTGTAATGAGCAGTTGTATTCTCTTCCCTTATTACTTCCCTTATCATTATTATTATTGGTGGTAGCAGCAGTGGTTTGTGTTATACCTCAGTTACTGGACTGTTCTTATCTCAACCCATGGGAGTTACATTCTTCTGATTCTCCTCCCCATCCCTCTGGGAGCAACAGGATGAAGGGGGGGGATTGAGAGAGCAGCTGTGTGGCTGAGTTGCTGACTGGGCTTAAACCATGAAAATTGGCCAGCCTACAGGAAACGAGGGTACTCTCTGAGTATAACTTGCTTCAAGCTTGTGCTCTCATTAAGGACATATACTCTCCTCTTAGTTGATCACTTTGCTTCTGGCTCTGTCAGAATGCTTTCAGAGAGTACTTGATGTGGGGATTAAAGTGATGTGACAATATCTTTTTTCCTCTCAGAGAAAGATATACTCTCATTTCTCTAGTTATTGGCTGGATTTGTTGATGTGATAAAAATCTGATTTCACTTTTTAAGAAGAGAAAAGAAACTTATAAAGAAGCAAAAGAAATAAAACTTTGAATTTATTTTTAGGTAAAATTGGAATCCATGAACTGCTGAAGAATCTGAGAATGTCCACACAGTCTTGGAATTATTTTGGCAAACAGAAGTCTGTGTACCAAATTCTTTCAGTGTGTTTATTTATTGCTGATATTCTTGCACAGTGAAGTAGTTTCATATCACTGCTGCCTAGTAATTTTTCTTCAGGAAGGTATGAATTAGAATCACTTTTGCTGAAGCATTTAAATGGGTGACTGCTACATAGTATTGCTGGGGTCTGCATTGCAGTGGGATATTGCAAGCTGGTATGTTATGGTATGAAATGTTAGTATATGGACTTTCCCTCCCTCCCCCAGCCTATTTGCTTTTAATGAATATTATTAAAATACAGATAATACAGTTGAAGTTATAACCTCCTTGGCAGAGCCTTGTACAAGCACTGAGATACTGGTAGCTGGTGACTTCAACATACTGTACTAGAAGCAGTACACCAGTGATTTTCTTTTACATTTGTTTTGTGTGGAACAATTAGTCACTTAACCAATCCATTACTTCTTACATTGATTGAGCAGTTTGATGTAATGTTTCTTTTCGTCAGCCTTCTGAGCTGATAAACAGGCTTGTTTGTAATAAAGCAAGGATTCCTGCTTTATTGTAGTGACAAATTCTCTGTCTTTGGAGTTGACAGCAACTCCTTTATGCTAGGAAGTGAGGTAGATGGAAACCCCTAGGGCATCCTACAGGATTTGTACAGCTGGCCATATAAAAAGTTCTACTTCTAAAAGTTGTGGTGTTATCTCGTCTCTTAAGAATCTTGTACAGAGGAGGCTTTGGTGTTTTTTCAGAAGATGTCATAAAAAAGATATTGAATGATGCAAAAAAAAAATCAGTTCTGAGAATTATTTCTATTTTCACAGCCTCCTAAGCCTTTTCAGCCCCACAGCATCTTCTTTGTGTACATATATGCTTATGGTCTTCTCTTCAGCTCTGTCTTCACTTACTTGTTCTGGGCTTTCAACAAAACTGCAAAACATGATTGTAGATGGGCACATGGTAAGCAATAGATATTTCTGGTCTTCTGATTTTGTTTTCTTATTGTTTTCTTCACTGTACTTAATCTCAGTAAATATCCCTCCCTTTCACAGTAAACCTATGAATAAGTAACCAACCTAGTGATAAGTTTGCCATCACGTTCCTCATTTCAGTCCAGCTCTCACTCATCAGTTCTGGGGCTGTGAAGGATTTTTTCTTCTCCACCCGTACAGCAACAGCTTGTAACAGTAGTTCCTTGCTTCCTACGGAAAAATGTGGGTCCCCCCTGGAACATAATTATTCCCTGATTAAGTTAAGAAGTTCCGTATCTGCCCATCTCTTGCAATCTGGAAATGTTCCTGACTGAAGTTCCAGAAGGAATGAGAGCTGATTGAGGGTGTAGGGTTTGGGATTCATTGTGCGATGAGAGACCTGTGTTTAGGTGGACTGTAAGGAAGCTTGGGAGTGGATGGGTGGCATCACTGAAGAAATTTTGATGCACATCATATAACAGGTCTGCTTCAGCCTGTTTCTAATTCTTTTACTACATCCAAATGGAATTCTGGATAACCCCCTTTTTACTGTTTTCACATCTATCTGTTAAGAAAAATAAACCCCATTAAGCTCTCTGATTTGATGATACAATTAACTATTATTTCTGTGAGGTGATTGCGTGTTGTGGATGAAATATACCTGTGTCCTGAAGACAGGCACAGTGCCTGTGAACTGCCCAGGAATGCTCTCAGGGTAGGGACTGACCTATCCTATAGAGCCTAGGGCTTCTGCTGACTTTCTGCCTGAGACAGAGTTCAACACATGCAGAAAAAATTGTAGTCTTCAATACATTTCAATTATGTTGCTTTTCTATTTGGCTGAGCATCTCCTCTTGTGCTTTTGTTCATTTGGTTTATTGGCGGCTTTTTGTTTGCTTGTTTTAAATATTGAAATTGATTTTTTCTTTTGGCATGCATAGCATTTTGTTTCTCTCTAAACCAAGAAGTCCTAATTTTTCCTTTAGGCCTTGGTGTTGAAATGTGTAGTCCATTTCTAGAGGACTTATTTTTCTGTTGCAACTTTTGCCAAGGAAGAAAGAACAAATCTGAGTAGAGTCTCCCTAGGAAGGCTGAAAACTGAGGCATACACTACTACATTCCTCTGAAATATTTGCTGCTGACCACTAGGAGGTACAGAGTACCTCAAGTATGATCCAGTATGGCAATTGCTGTGTTCCTGTAGAATTTTCAGAATTAAAGGATTCTTTGCCTATCTGTAGTCTTTAGGGATATATTTCTAAGTGCAGTTGGACAATGGATATATGAAAATGAGTCCTGTTAATGGACCACTTCTGATTTCAGCACATACAAAGATGTTTGGAGCAACACAAAGAGCCGCAGTGGTTAACAGTAGGTAGTGTGTTCAAGAGTTTTTTCATGAGCTGCTTATTTTGGTAGTCTGTGAATGTCACCTGAATCACAGCACCTTGTTTCTACTCTTTGACTCAATGACCATCAAGGGATTAAGATAACTAAAAGGAAATTCTACCTAATAATGAATTAATGTGGAAAATATAAGCATGAAAAATCTTAACTGATGCAAATATCTATGAATATTTAAGGGCTGTAGGCGCTAAGAAATGCATGTATTAGCTGACTAAATTTGAATAAAGGTTTGCAAGCAACTTTTTCTTAGTGAATAGCTAGCTCATCCCTCTAACCTTTTGGGGAAAGAGGTTGAAGCAGAACAAAGGACTTCCTGAAGCAAGCTTTTGTGGCAGCTTTAGCTGATCTTAGCAAGCTTCTGAGCAGCATATATTGGCATCATGCAGTAAGAGAAAGCCAAATATATGTGCTTTGGAACATATGTCTTAGATCTGAAAAGAGTTGCTGTACATCATAAAACATATCCTAGCAGAAATCAGAATGAAAGCTTGAAATAAACAATTTCAAAAGGAAAAGAAGAGTGCTTCAGAAGTCAAACTTCTATATCAGTTATTCAGTAGCCAAGTTTAAATCTATACAATGAGTGATGACCAAAGTTTTTACCTGTGATATGCCTTAGGAAATTTGGAATATTGCTGAAGTAATTTCGTTAATGGAAGAAAGATGGTGCTATTATAAAATGTGACAGATAACCATATCTTGGGGG
>JAOEHY010014323.1:0-21063 GCA_025447955.1 Psilopsiagon aurifrons
TGAATCTCTTCTCTGCCCAACCTGGAGCTGTGCCTGGGATTGCTCCAACCCAGGTGTAGGACCTTGCACTTGTCATGTTTAAACTTCATCAGGTTGGCATCAGCCCCCCTCACAATAATAAAACTGAAAATCAGAAGTCATCTATTACACTTTCAGAAATAATAAGAGAAGTAGATAATTTATCACACTTTTTGCTAAGGTTAAAGTTGGGTAAGTGCAAACAACGTAAAAAGGTTCAGAGGCATGTCTGGCAAGTGTTACTTACCCTCTTCAAATGCATGTGCTGTTTGCATAGATATTCTCTCCCTGTGAACACAGGTATAATTTTTTGTTGTTGTTGTTATATACCTCTCAGAGGAATTTAGCATTTAACTGTCACAAGAACTGTGCCAAAATGAAGCATCTTACACAAAGTATATATTACAATATCTGAGTAAAAAAGCCTGCACTTAGTCGCCTGCAAAACTGAATCAGGCAAGGATAACAAGGATAACAAATTTTCTTTTCACTAGCTAGCCAGTATAGAATTACCTTTGATAGGCTCACTTGCAGAACATCAGGCAATTGAATCTTCATGGCCTGTTAAGGCCAGGATCCTGGAGGCAGAGGGGGAATGTGGTGTCAGGCTGAGAAAGCTCCCGCTCTCCAGCTACGTAGGTCCAGGCAGATCCTCTCCCCACACAATTTCAGCCAAGCCAGGAGGGCTTCTCCCACTGCGGCTTGAGGTGTCATCTCAGTCCGCAGGATGTGATGCTTGTCACGTCACCCCATGGTAACAGAAGGTCCTCTCTTTTCCCTGTCCAATAAACGTTCAGTCAGGCAGTGTCAGGGGATGTGCCATTCGGGACAATAACATATGTCACCTTTAAACAATATGCTCTATCAGTCGCCTAATGTTCAAACTGCTGTATAAGTATTTACTAAACATACTTGTAGATAGACATTATGGAGTGCCCAAACTTGATTTCTTTTCAAAGAGAAAGAATATCTTTCATCAAGACCTCACAGGAACAACAACCAAAGAATGGCTTAAGTTGGAAGGGTCCTTTACAGATCATCTAGTCCAACCCTCCACCAATGAGCAGGGACATCTTCAACTAGTCCAGGTTGCTCAGAGCCCTGTCCAACCTAACCTTAAACGTTTCCAGGGATGGGGCATCTACCACCTGTCTGGGCAAATTGTGACAGTGTTTCACCACCCACATTGCAAAAAGTTTCTTCTTTAAGCCAATGGTCAATTTCTCACTTTATCAATCTGTCCAATATGTCAGTTTATCAGCAATGGTCAGTTGCTGTCACGGGCAAAACTCCTTCTCTGGATTAGACTGCAGGAATCAAGAAAAACAGTGAAACATACTGAAGGTTATTCCTATTTCCATGTATTAGCACATCTGTCATTAAGAATTAATTTAACAGACATCCAAGGTTAATTACGTTGGCATCTGTAATTACCTCACCCTTAAACCAAACCTAAGTATAGGATATTTGAGATTCAAAGGTGTTTGAATTGCCAGATCCACTTTAAACTGGAGATATTGTGCACAAATACTTAACTACTTCAGTGAAGACAAGATCAAATCAGGATATTGCATGCACATATATTTCATTTTGGATATGTATTAATAATTAAGCAGTCATTACAGTATGGGAAGAATTAAAAAGTGAAGTATCACAGTTTTAATGCTTTTAGAGTGATTTCAGGCAACTTCAAATGACAAACATTTCTCTCCACTGTACTCCTGTTCTCTTACCAAGCCATTGCTAATTAGCTGTAGTCTGTCCTGCTGCTAACTCAGGCAACAAACCACGTGTGACTTCAGCAGATGTTCTCTTTTTGATGCCAACAGGAATATTCACTAACATTTTTTTCATGTTATGGTTTTCTGTCTTAATACTTATTCCTCAGGATCAGGAACGTGTCACATTTAACCTCCTTGAGCCATAAATATTCATTTATTGAGGTTGGTGCTTGGTTCAAAGTTACACAAGATTTTTTAGAGTTTAATTATTTAAACTAGGGGTTACACAGAATCCACATCTTTGAAGAGAAGAGCTTACTGAAGTTTGATGTTAAAAGACAGAGTTCATCAAAACTAAATGTGCACTCTGTCTTCATCTGGCTTGTCTCTGCCAAATGAGGTGGTTGTTAACAAGGGGCAAAGACACTCACTGGTAAAGCAGTCTTTTACTATCATAGAATCCCAGATTGGTTTGGGTTGGAATGGACCTTAAAGCTCATCCAGTTCCAGCCCCCTGCCACAGGCAGGGACAACTTCCACTAGAGCAGGCCACTCCAAGCCCCATCCAACCTGGCCTTGAACACACTGCCAGAGATGGGGCAGCCACAGGTTCCCTGGACATCCTGTGCCGGCTCCTCACCACCCTCACGGTAAAGAATTTGTTCCTTAGATCCAACCTAAATCTCCCCCATTTAAGTCTGAACCCATTCGCACTTGTCCTATCACTACAGTCCCTGATGAATTGTGCAGATATATAATCTCTTATTTGTAAACAAAGCACAGCTCTACTCTCTTGTGTTCAGCATTCACTAACCTGCACCTCAGGGAGAACTAATCAACCTTTATAAAGAAGAGCAGATAAATTATTTTATTGAAGGGTAACATTTAAATGTCTTTACCAACTATTGATAACTTGTTTTTATTTACATAGAATTTTCAAAATCCATAAATACTTTCAATGTATTCCCAGGAATGTTCATTTTCCATATGTAACTGTTAAGATAAAAATAGAGATTAAGAGACTTTCCCAAAGGCATGAGTTAGTCACAGCGGATGGAGAACTGATGAATCCTGCTTCTTGCTAAATCCAAATTATGTTCCCTCTTATATTAGTCTGAAGCTTCTGAGCTGTAGTTACTGCTACCAGGTGTTAGGTAAGCTTAGATTTTATTGCTTCTCAGCCTCTTGCAAACTATAATCAATTTTAACCAAAATATATGTGGAATACTGTCTGATGGCTGCCACATTACAGAGACTCAGGGCAAACAGAAAGAAGAAAAAACGGGGGGGGGGGGTCATATTTTCATACATATTTTTTTCTCTCTGGGTTTTTTTTTGTTGCTTTGCTGGCTGGACACAACCACTCCTTTAAATCAACTGCAGTAGCTGGTAGCAAGTCTCTGAGCAAAAGTGTTGCTTGCTGATTATAAGAGATAGTAGCTCAAATGAACCCGTTTTACTCTTCATTGCAATGATAGAGAAATTTGCACATGGTTACACATCTCAGCTGAGGGGGCAGGTAAAATCCCATTTCAAATACCCATGTATTAAAATAAGGTAATTAGATCTTTCTGGCTGATGTATTTAATTTGCTGTTAGGAAAGGCTGGATCCATGTGCATAACCATTACTAAGCAGCAGTTTCCTAAAAATTTGCTAACTTGGTCTCTCTGATTACCTGACTGTATCCTGGGTGAATCACCGGGACACTTAACGTATGAGAAGCTGAGAAAATACACAAGAGCTGTATTTTGAATCAGGTCTGGACCATTACCACACACAAGCACAGAGTCCTAATGGGTGTAAGTCTAAAAGAATTCTTTCCCTTAATGCATATTCTGGTAAGCTTATCCAATACATGACAATATTGGCAAGACATCATTTCCTCACAGACAAAACCAAAATTATAATAAATACAAAATAAAACCATAGAATCTAAGAAACTTGGGGCTGTTCCGCCTGGAGAAGAGAAGCTGCATGGAGACCTTAGAGCAGCTTCCAGTGTCTGAAGGGGGCCTACAAGGATGCTGGAGAAGGACTCTTCATCAGGGACTGTAGTGATAGGATAAGGGGTGTTGGTTTTAAACTTAAACAGGGGAGCTCAGGTTAGATATAAGGAAGAAGTTTTTTACTGTGAGGGTGGTGAGGCACTGGAACAGGTTGCCCAAAGAAGTGGTAAATGCTCCATTCCTGGCAGTGTTCAAGGCCAGGTTAGACAGAGCCTTGGGTGACAGTCTGGGGTGAGGCATTCCTGCCCATGGCTAGATGAAGAGCTAGATGATCTTAAGGTCCTTTCCAACCCTAACCATTCTGTGATTCTATGATCTATGAGTCTGTGTGACTGATTTACAAATAGCTTATGACAAAGAAAAATTATAATCACTTTGACATGAACATTTTAGTTTGTTTTATTGCTGAATGGTGCTTCTAGCAAGCAGGAATACATGTGAATTGCAAAAGCCAAGAAATTCCTATTAATCTCCTACAATTCACTCTCCAGGGTCTACATACTGCTTCACTCATAAGAATAAATGCTAAGCACTGATGCATTCAACAGTTGGGGATAAAACCACTCCACCCATAGTCTAACATCTCTGAAGGCAAACAAGGCAATCATTTCCAAACCTTGTCATTCTTAGAATCTCAGCTGTAACATTGCTATATCAGGCTGGTTTCCTGTTCCAGGCTTATGTTAATTTTAATGAAATCAGGGGGATTCTGTGTCTAAGATGTTGTTTGTGTTGTGACCTGACACTCAAAGACAGCACCCAGACCACCCTTTGGCTTCCCAAACAACTGTACATGTTCATCATGTCACACATTCAAGCCATTAGCCTTTCAGCATTCTAATATTTAAGATCATTTAGATAGATTTACCCAGAGGAAATTACTGTAGCTATTAATTTATGTTCATTTCCTCACACGTAGAGGGAACATATGAAAGTCAAGTCATTTTTGCTGCTGACAATAAAAGTCATATATTTAAAGATCAAGTACTTTGTGGGTTTGCTGTCCCGAGCCCTTCATGCCTTGTCAGCTCTCTGTCCTCACTGGAAGACCACCAGTTAATGGATTTAACCTTTACATCAGTGAAAAATAACAAATCAACATGTCAAAGATAAGTTACACTTAAGTCATGTATGTCCTCTTTCTCCTTCAATTCTTTTTATAGTCATTACGTCCAATTTTCTTCCCCATTGCTTTACTTAGTTTCATGGAAAATACAGTTATTCAAGCAAGTAAAAGGCAGTTAAAAGAGCAAAGTTACAGCCATTCACAAAGCTTACTGCTCTCTGAAATTCATCTCCTGCATGTGCCAACTTCAAAATGTCACTAACCATCTCCTGGAGACACCTTGACAACCTCTTCCAGCTCTGGACTCAAGCAACAGTATAGAATCATAGAATAGTTAGGGTTAGAAAGGACCTTAAGATCATCCAGTTCCACCCCAGCTGCCATGGGCAGGGACACCCACACTAAACTATGTCACCCAAGGCTCTGTCCAGCCTGGCCTTGAACACCACCAGGGATGGAGCATTCACAACTTCCCTGGGAAATCCATTCCAGTGCCTCACCACCCTCACAGTAAAGAATTTCTTCCTCATATCCAATCTAAACTTCCCCTGTTTCAGTTTGAACCCATTACCCCTTGTCCTATCACTACAGTCCCTAATGAAGAGTTCCTCCCCAGCATCCCTATAGCCCTCCTTCAGATACTGGAAGGCTGCTCTGAGGTCTCCATGCAGCCTTCTCCAGTATAAAACAACTGAACATGTAGTAACTTTTTTCCAAGGTAATGTGAAGAAAGAGAAAAACCCCTTGGTGTAAAAATAAATCTCTATGAAAACTGAAAACAAAAAGATTATGATTTCACTGGTGGTTTGTATTTCCTGCAAGTACAGTTACTTGTCTATAGCATGAACTTAGGGTCATATATAAATACTGACAGACACTACGAAGGTGTCAGAAGGGAAGCAGGGGTTCTCTGGGAGCATGTGTAACAGCTACACAATTTCAGCTTGGTTCATGTTTCCAGGAAAACACCTGAGGCAGTGCAGTAGAAAAACAAAACCCAATTGTAGACAGTGAGAAATTAAAACATTTATGAATCCAAGAAGCCAAAAGAAGCTAAGAACTTTCTTTCCCATGACACTTCAGCTCCTGGGCCCATCCCAAATGGCTTTACACTGAAAGAGAGTAGATTCAGATTAGATATTAGATAAAAATTCTTCCCTGTGAGGGTGCTGAGGCGCTGGCACAGGGTGCCCAGAGAAGCTGTGGCTGCCCCATCCCTGGCAGTGTTCAAGGCCAGGTTGGATGGGGCTTGGAGCAACCTGCTCCAGTGGAAGGTGTCCCTGGCCATAGTGGGGCATTGGAACTGGATGAGCTTTAAGTTCCCTTCCAACCCAAACCATTCCATGATTCTATCCATGATCTGAAACACATGCAAGATCAACTTTGTCAATGATTTCTACAGATTCTACAGTAGAAATACAGAAGTGTATTATTATTTTCTTTATTATTTACAAGTGAGGTTCACCTGGAACAAGCAAAGTTCAAGTTTTCAGGCTCCATACAGCATACTGCTTTTGGTAATATCAGCTGGGGTTCGGAGCCACAAAACAGAAATGCAGACATCAATCATTTCAGCTTCTGTCTGTGAACGTGACAAATAATTCTTGAAGTTTAACAGAAGTTGAAGGCATTGGCCATAGCAAGCAGAAGTTTGATGCTGTGACCAGCTGTACTGTGGATTTGTAGTAAGTTCAGTGACTCCTTCATGGACCCAATGGTTTTGTTCAATTCTCTATACAGGGTATGTCTCTTTTTCACTTCAGAGTTAGAGTGCACATGCTGTAAAGCAGTAACAAGCATGCTAAGCAAATCTAATCACAAAATGGATCACAGTATTTACTGTGGCGTCCTCCCAAGGCTCTTCCTGGGATACTTTGGCTGCAGTTCATTCTGCAGTGTGTTATATGTGAATAAATCCCTGGAGCCAGTACAAAGTTCTAGTGATTTTGAGCATAATGATTTACAGCATCAATTTTGAATGCAACATTAGGTCCTAAATGCATTCACTGTTTATAGAAAAAGCTGGATTTTGGTAAAGATGCCTGAAAGAAGTCATAGTTTCCATAGGATTTGTTAAAAGTAACATTTCCAAAACAGGGAATGGATTATTTTCTGCTAGCTTTCTCAGCTCTTACAGATCTTTTCTATTCCCCTCCCTCTATTTCAAGTCCAAGCTGTTACCTGACACACAGCCCAGCAGGTGATGAACTGAGGCAGTCTTGTATTTCTGGACACACATGCACTGGATGGTACATTAGACCAGGTTGCTCCAAGCACCATCCAATCTGGCCTTGGCTGCAAAAGGATATAAATGAACTGACCTTTTAATATTTATTTTACAGTTCTAAAGGGTGATTTTCTACTATATTAACTTCCCTTAAGAAAATAATAAGCAGCTCTTTGGTCCTAACTTTCTCAAAACCGGTTCAATGTTGACAGATAGATATTTGGATATATTAGATACTTTGGGAGCATATACTGTTCCAGCATAATCCAGCATGTTTTAACTATTGCTGAAAGTCATAAAGCTTACACAATAAATAACAAAAAAAAGCAAAAAACTTAAAAGTCATGGCTCACAACTCATTTTGGGTCCAGAACTGGATGATCTTAAGGTCCTTTCCAACCCAAACCATTCTATAATTCCATGATTTTAGTAGGCAATGTGCCTCGAGCAGGATCGCTTCCCTGGATCCTGTCTGATAGAAGACAAGGCAGACTGTCAGGGACCACACTTGCTGTACCCCACTTTGTTATTGCATGATAAGAATGAAATAGGGGTAGTTCTCACAGTTCTGGACTCTGTTAGAGCTGCCAGAAAATGTCCATGAAAGGAGAGAATGTTTTGAAGAGTGAAAAGTTACCAAGAAAAATCAGTATTTTTCACTTAGGAATTGGCAAGCATAAGATGAATGTGAAATTACCAAAAGATCAGAACACCAATTCAGTACCACACAGGTTCAAAGCCTCATTCAACTCCTTGGAATTGGTGTAAGAAAAATGAGCAAGACAGTATCTGATGGATTTAATTTTTACTCAGTTCTGTCACAGATGATGATGAGCATAATCAAGCACTGCAAAATCAGAATTTCATAGACTTCATCATTGATGTCTTTTAGCAGTTTCCCCTTGCAACTCTTCAGTTTAATATGGTAATATGAAAGCTATAAATGTTTTTTGAATGCTTTAGTAGGGTATTTCCCTTCCTTCTCAAAATTACTTGTCAATTATAGAAAATGATTGATTCTACATATCATGAAGTTAAATAATAATAAAAAAGAAATGAAAAAGAAAAAGACATGGCTTTAGAAAGCTAATTTGAAGAATTTGTCCTTTTTGACATACATTTTAAATACGTTCTCAATTAGAATAGTCCATTACACAGCAAGACTTTCTCATTTTCACCCTCAGTCAGTCATAATGAGCCACACTGGTCTCTGTCCTGGGCCTCTGTGTACTCACTGCCTGTAATCGTGCTCACCAGCCTATTTCAGTCATATAACAGTCAAGTAAGAACATGTGCAGTCAGTAACACTTAAGAATAACAGGCTGGGTTCATCACTGAAGTCAGTGGGAGGGCATTTGCCCCATTAGCTTGGAAATACAGGCAATTTCCTTATGGAGTAACCACTTTGGTGCACCTGAGCTCGTGCTCTTTCCTCAAGCCCATGCATAGTGCTCGTTAGTAGCAGATGGAAATCTCAAATCAAGAAGAAAATATTCCCCTCTTGAGGATTAAATAGACATTTTTACTAAAAAGCCCAGCTCATCCCACTTCCCATATAAGCCACAAATTGCTGCCTCCTCCTGCATTATAATTTCCAGATAGGAAAATGGAGATTATCATTTGAGGCCCATGATTAAGATGGATTCATTGTGCTCACTGTAGCAGAGATCTCACTTCTCCAAAATTCAGTATAGTTTACCCATAGCATCCCTTTATCAGCTTGACTCTTAGTTCACTTTGAGCCTGCTGAGGCAATCTATCGCTATTCAGCAAAGCATTTATGCTTGTACCTTATAACAACTGCATTTAAGCTAATTCTTGAGATAAAGATGTCTTTAAATGCTTTACTCAACAGAGAAGAAATCTAAGCTGTGTTTAAAACAACTGATGGACTGGGATTTCACATGTAAATTATTTTCAGCTGTTGAAAGTAAAGTTAGAGTAAGCACGTAAAGACTTCTTTTCAGGGTACATTTTTCTAACTAGACTCTGAAAACATTACTTCTGAGTGGAGAAAGATGATTTTTCCTTGGCTAAAAGTGTGGAAATTGTATTCATTTGATGCAAAACACCCTTCCTTCATAAAACCATTTTTACAAGGTTTTTTACATTTAGGTTTACAAGTAGGGGTAGGCCAAGGGGGAATGGCTTTGACCTGAGATTGAGATGAGATCTTAGGCAGAAGCTCTTCTCTGTGAGGGTGCTGAGGCGCTGGCACAGGGTGCCCAGAGAAGCTGTGGTTGCCCCATCCCTGGCAGTGTTCAAGGCCACATTGGACGGGGCTTGGAGCAACCTGCTCCAGTGGAAGGTGTCCCTGCCCATGGTAAGGGGCTGGAACTGGAGGAGTTTTAAGGTCCCTTCCAACCCAAACCGGTCTGGGATTCTGTAATTTTCCCATTATGATATTTTTAGTTCCAGATTTTTCATTAAACATTTCAGTTTAAATACTAATTGCTGTTTAAACTGAATTGTAACCCTAGGATGTTAGAGACAAGGTAAAGGGTTTGGTTCAGTGCTTTTTTAAGGGACAAGAAAAGGCCTCAAGCTTAGTTTGGTTTTACATTTTCCACAGAAATTTCTGTAATAATAAGAAATACATTCCTTCAGTCAGGAGGCCGTCTGAGGACAAACTGATCCTTACCTAATTTAGAGGACGCCGTCATCCTCTGCTAATTTAGAGCAACGTAACATTTATAGCCTCCTATAGGAATTGATTTACATAACATACATCCTTTGAGGCAAGTGTGCCGCCAATTCTTTGTGGGTATTTGTTTGCCTGTTTTACCAAAAATACCTTTTTTTTATGACTATCTTTATGAGTCAGAAGGCTGCTTACTTTCAGCTAGTGCATGTTTTACATGATCACACGTCCCTCTGCTTCTGACTCTTCCTGAACTCAAAATGTTTATCTGTTAATAGAATGATTTGGGGTGAAGGGACCTTAAGGCTCCTCCAGTTCCAATCCCCTGCCATGAGCAGGGACACCTTCCACTGGAGCAGGTTGCTCTAAGCCACATCCAACCTGGCCTTGAACACTGCCAGGGATGGGGCAGCCACAGCTTCTCTGGGCACCCTGTGCCAGCGCCTCAGCACCCTCACACACAGGGAAGAACTTCTGCCTAAGACCTCATCTCAGTTTCCCCTCTGGCAGTTAAAGCCAGTTAAAGCCCTTGGCCTGTCACCACAGGCCCTTGTAAAAAGTCCCTCTCCAGATTTCTTTTAGGCTTCCTTTAGGTATTGGAATACTGAGTACTTTCAAAGGCAATAAAATGACTCAAAGTGCAAGGAGGACAGGAGTCAATCTGTTGTCCAGGAACCAGAGCAACAACAGTTGAAAGAAGATTTCTAGGCACCAAAAGCCTATCAGTCTTCAGAAGCATGGGGCACTGGAGAATTACCTACTATTAAAGAATGCCTAGACTTAATAGTTACACACTGTATTTTCTAATCTGAGAGATCCATTTTGGTCCAACATCTACTTACAGAAGAAACATGCACAAAGGCCCCAACATTCTGTAAATCATTTTACTATTCCCTTTAAAAATGTCAGTTCTTCCTTGCAATGTTCCTAATAAAAACAAGACCAAACACACACACCCCAACATGTTCACAAGGATTAAACCTTTTGCTTTTCCACCCCTCATACACAATGGCAAGAACATGTAACCTGCATAACTTCATTTCAGTAATTTTATACAATCCATGGGCTTGTCACTGAGCATTTTCAGGACCTAATTTTACATTGCTGACAATCTCACTGTCCTGGAAATTAGATGGAGTGAACCAGAGGTGGAACATGAACACTAAGCCCAATGGGCTTAGACCTGAGAAACTCCAGACTCTAGTGAATCACATCAGAAATACTGTACCTTGATGGAAAATGTGCTGCATTAATGTATAAGAACTCCTGTTTGGTGTTACTGTTTGATTTATAACATATACAATCTGTTTAATGCCACTGCATAAATACGTAATCGTGCTGCTCATTTTGTTCACTGAGAGGTTTGCCAGGGCTGAAGAACTTCCTGCTTGACTTCACAGGGAATGTGGTCTGAAAGCAGAAAGGAAGCATGAAGAGGAAAACAATGTAGTTTTACTCTCATGGTTGCTCCTGCTATAAAACATATATGAACCTTTTGCAATCTCATACAGTTTTTATTGCTCTGAAGGGAAGGAAAAAAGAAAAATCATTCTCTTACATATATTTGCTATGGGATACAATGGATGGAGCAGATGGTTTCTGTCAGGAATTCCTTTAGGAATATACTTGGTCACCAAAGAAACCCCAGCTAAGGAAGAAAACAGTCCTGACTCAGGCATGGACATTTTACATCATGCTGTTTGAGATCAGTGTCTTTACCTGGCTTGTGACAAACTGCATAAGCCACATCAGTAGTGGGTGTACTTCAGCTTTTAACTATCCTTGCAGCTCTTTGAATTTCACCAGTGCCTTTTATAGCAATATTCTGCCTTTTTTCCTTTGCAGTTCCAATAGCTCAGTTAAATTTTGGGGTTCCTCAGCCCCCTGCTAGACCTGTTATAGCAAGACAGCCAAGAGAGGGCTGTAGAGACAGCTTCCCTTGAGTGCAGAGAAGACCACAAGCCCCATATCTTGATCTCCCTGGTGTGTGGTGAACATAGGGCCAGACAAACGCCAGCCAGGGTGGTCATACACCACCCCTGCTCTGCTCACTAGTGACCAAGGAGCCATGGGTGTATCAGTATGCAGAGCAACCTACAGCACCTAAAAATGCATGGATTTTATGAATTACCCTATTGTGTACTCTTAATCTAAATGCTGGTACTCTGAGGACATTCTGCCTGCATAATATTTGGTGCCTTCTTATTTGCTGATGGGTTAGGGGAAATGGGACTGGTACAAATGCAGGGGACAGACAGATACATGGTCACCAGCAAATGGGGTCACCCCTAAAGAGGTTTTGGGGGATAGCAGAGAACATACAAGGCCTCCCCTTCCTGCTGGAGGCAATGGTCATTAAGGGAAGGAAAACAAGCACCTGCCTGAAGAGAGGATGGGAAATTCAGATGACACTGGTGTGAACTAATCCAGGTGTGACTAATGAAATGATAGGTGACTTCTAGTGCCACTTCACCTTGTGAGTCCACGCATTTCTCTTTATCAGCTCATCCAAGCTGCAACTGCAGCCTTGTCTCTAACTGGGGAGGAATAAATAGGCTGTCACCCTCATCAAGTTTTCCCTCCCTCAGCATGAAATCTGCCATAGTGGCGATGAGATATGTATCACAAGGAGCAGCCTGAGAGCTGGAAGAAACAAAATGAAACCCCAAAACAGCTATTGGAATAAAAGATTGCCACGAAGCCTCAATAGTCAATGAATAAAATAAAAAGAAGAGTAGACCCACTCTGCAAAGCCAGCAATAACATGCATACAGACATGTGGAGCCCAAGCTTCACTTTTTATGGGTTTTCTTATCTTGCCTTGGGACTCCTAAAGCAGGGCAGAAATACCCTGCCAGATTCTCTCTAGGACATTAATCTTTTTACTTCTGTGGATCCCTCTCACCTAGGCATGCATCAGCTACCCTCTCACATGACACTATGAATTTCTTCACTGAAAGACACTGGAACAGGCTGTCCAGGGAACTGGTGGAGTCGGTATCCCTGGAGGTATTTAAAAGACATATAGATGTGTTACTTAGGTATATGTTGAGTGGTGGACTTTGCAGTGCTAAGCCAATGATTGGACTCAATGCTCTTAAGGGTTTTTTGCAACTTTAGGGATTCTATGAAGTATGATCTTAAAGGCAAAGATACTATAAACTTATTAACCATGTTCATGTGATTTACAAATCTGCTCTCTTAAGTTCATCACTCAGTTATCCTATAAGGGAATTTTTTTTTCTAACTGAGTATCAAACTGTCATGCTCAGAGCTGACAAGCCATGCTTCAGTAAGAATTCCTGAATGTTTAATAATCAGTCATGCCATTACCCCTAACCACTGCTACGAGCTGCCTTCAGAAACAATAGGACTGAGATATCAGCACAGCCATTTTGCTGAGCAGCTTTTATGGTCAAATGGTTCACACCTAAGTGTGAAAACCTACCCTAAATATTCCTACTTGTTTTCAAATTAAGACAGGCCAGAGCCATAGAACCACAGAATGGTTTGGGTGGGAAAGGACATTAAGATCATCCAGTTCCAACCCCTGCAATGGGCAGGGACACCTCACACTAAACCATGGCACCCAAGGCTCCCTCCAACCCGGCCTTGAACACTGCCATGGATGGAGCATTCACAACTTCTTTGGGCAACCCATTCCAGTGCCTCACCACCCTCACAGTAAAGAAATTCCTTATATCCAACCTGAACCTCCCCTGTTTCTGTTTAAACCCATCACCCCTTTTCCTATCGCTACAGTCCCTGATGAAGAGTCCCTCTCCAGCATCCTTACAGGCCCTATGTCATTACTGAGTGTTTTTTGTGTAAAGATCTGAGCAAGCAACTTCCCATAAGTCTGTGTTCAAAAAGAAAATCATTTAAAAGTCAAACGTATAAATACTGTTCAAAAACAAATGGAAAATGTGCTGATGCAAATATTTGAACAAAGAATTCCTCTGGTTTTCTAAAATGCAGGCAGCACATGCAATGTATCTGGCCAAATGCATTCAAATAACAGCTCACATTTTGAATATTCAGGGCTAGTCAGAGCATGAATAATCTTCACGTTGAAAAAAACATGAGCGAATCGACTTCGGAGCAATTCTAGGAGTTAAAAGAGCAAGAAAATTCACCAGGGAGAAAATACATTGGCCCTCCTGAAAACTGTCACACTGCCAGACCTTCCAGAGTTACATTTGGCTGTAGTATTAGTCTGAGTTGGTATTTGCAATATCATTTAACAGCTAATTGCCCTTTTCCTGGGTTCAGGTTTCCAAGCAAGGAAAATTTCCTTCTTTCCCTGTCCCCTCCGCTAGGAATCACTCCCTTAATTAAAACCAACTTTCAGTATCTTTCTTGTGTAAAGATACTTATATAAAGGTATATAAAAGTACACATTGATACTGTAAGTATCCTATACAAAGCTTTTAAAGCTTTCTACTCTATAGGGATTGCCTGAAGTTGAGCACAGTCTCACAGGGATTCTGGTTTTCATCACAAAATTATAAACAAGACTTTAATAATACTTTCCTCTGTATTTTCACAGCTTTCTTTATGACAGCTTTGAGTGGGCTTCCTTCAGAATCAACTCCTGAGTCTCTATGGTAGAGAAATACAGCAGAAACTTGTCAATATTTGTCAAACTAAAGATGGAGTTATGAGAAAATAATGTCTATTTAAAGACAAAACTGGGCAGCCACCCACTCAATATACAATATATACCCTGAAACTAGAACAGAGCCCAACACCTCATGGAGCCAAGGAATAAGGAGATTGGGAGAGGAGGGCATTTAAAAAGAAACATCTTCCTTGAAAGTATGGGATATTGCGCAGCCTCTTAACTAACTTAAAAAATAGGGATCTAATTTTCTGTGTTTCAGACTAGAAACATTCTTTTTGGGGTTGATTGTGGTCTTTCACTTTCATTAATTATTCTTTGTGTTGTTAGCCACTGCAGAAATTGTACACATCTTGAAAATGTGCTTTAACTTATCCCAGGGATATAGAACATAAAACTAATTTACCCATTAAAAGTACTACTAATAATAATTCACTGTTGCTTTTGAGATTAAGCCTCAGGATTTTGACTGACTGACCTTTGAAATCTCCGAGTGGAATCTATAAGGGAGGTAAGGAAGGAAGGAAATCTGGACCCAACTTTACTCACAAGTCTTAGTCAAGAAGAGGTACCAAAGTCATTTGGATGGTGCACAGCACTCACCCCCATGGGCCCATAAACTTCCCAGGAGCACAAGAACCAAGAAGAGTGCCTTTCCACCTTTGCTTTTGTGTGCTCTTTGAAGACCCTTGCCTTTGTGACTTCTCTGCAAAGCATGATGCACACCTGTGGAGGAGAGAACAAGGTAACACTAAGCACGCACATGGTGTTAGAGGGTGTCTTGAACTGCAAAACCCAAGATCCTCATAAACTGTGAGGAAACTCTGCTGAGCCCACTGTGGCACACCCAAGGTATTTAATGTTCTGATGCATTCATTGGCTTCTCACTATTCAACTTCTGTACTATTTCCCTGCTTCAATTTGTGACCAAATATCTCTGCATCAGTAGGGAGTTACAACGACCATATATTACTCTCTTAAAGCCAATGAAGTTTCTCGCTTGTATGCTGTTAAGTGACTGTCTAAAGTCAGATTTTAAAGATGACTTGTGGTTGACATTCAAACTCATGCTGTAGATAACAAGCTGAAAAACATTCTGAAAATCCAACAGTAATGGGTTCAAACTCAGACAGAGGAGATGAAGGTTTCTTGAAAGCCTATTTTATCCCAAATGGCAGATCTAGCTCTTAATTGAGGGAATTTATGGGGATGGTCAACACCGAGCCTCAAAAATTAAGGCAGCAGTAAAGTAGGTTGTTTTTATCTTTTTAACTAATTCATAGCAAAAGGCAGATGAACTGAGTTTTTATGTGTCTGCACAAAATCCCAGGGTAAAAAAGGGTGCAATTGTTCATGGTAAGAAAGGCAAATGCAGTATAATTGCATTTTTATTTGCCATGGAATGCATTTTGTACAGGCAACAGGTCTGTTTAGGCTCTAGAAGAGTCTGGTTCATACCAGATATGATCTTTGAAGTCAGTGTTACTAGCCTGATAAGAATGGTACACACATCTGTCCTCTTTTGTCACTGAGGTTACTTCGCTTTGAGTTATGAAGCCTCATCTTGTTTGTAATCTGCATCTCAAGAGATTTCCTTCATCATCAGCACGGAACAGTCCACATTCCACAGTAGGCAGTGTCCATACCATTCATTTACTAATTTGAGCACCAAACTCATGCTACAGCCTAGGAATAAACAAAGGAGGTTTGGTTTCCATGTGGGACTTGTCTTAATCCCAGACAACGTGAAGCAACCATTTACTTTAACCTTTATGTCAACAAGGTGAACACCATTTGAACCCGTACCAGTGTAAGCTTGAATTTAGGGACACTGTTTCATGAACTTGCCCAGGCAGAAGGTGCTCAGTCCACTCCTCTGAAGTAATTACAGTACAATTGTTATTTTAATGTGTTTTCAGTTCTTTGAATCCAGTTTTCTGCTTACTTTTAAGCAATGGTTTCTTTTTCAAATGCTACTTTAGAGAGAACTTAGGTCTGCATGGAATATTCTGTTTGTGTGCTGCTTGGGTTTCAACTTTGGTGAAAGTTAATAACAGAAAAGTGGATTAAATACTCCCAAAGAGTATTGATTGTTTCTATAATTCAAAATCCAATGCACAGGCAACAAGACATTTATCAAGTCAGGCTGAATAGTGTTTGTTCATACAGTCTCAAAGACTTCCTGAGTTCAACAACAGTGATTTCAAGTTTTATAGTTAGATTCATGTTAGAAACCTGGGATGGGTGTTACCATTCAAACTAAATCCCTGTTATTACTATATACAATTTAAAATCTTATCTATATTTTATCAGCATTGTCTCCACAGTAAATTATACTGCTGAAGGAAATGCAGTTGTATGGTTTTATTGCTAGAAGGCTCCAAATACCTTTTTCAATTCATTTATTTAATAGCTGCATTTACAGTTAAAGGTGTTCATCAAGTGCATTTTTACTTGAAGCAATTTGTAAGGCAGCCAACAAGAATGTTCTAATTCTTTTGTCCCCATTTCTCAAAATATCAAAATGATGTTATGTGCCTTGTTGTCCCAGATTGTCTGTCACTAGATTGCAGGGCATCATAGATCATTTGATGGTAACCCAGAAATAAGGAGCTACGTGCTATCCTTGATTGCAATACCCATGTTGCTAATACCCAGCTGGGCTGTAGTTCTGTGGTGGAACACAGAGTTTGGGTTGGATTCACTCTGTAAGAAGATATGTAAAATATTTTCTGCACCCTTGGTATTTGTAGAACCCCAAGAGTGCTACATATCAAGCATCAGACTTAAGAGAAAGCAGATTTATGTGCACTGGCACTGAAGTTTCTAGAATGGCTGGAACAGATTGGATTTCCTCAGGGTCTGACAACAGCCAAAGCCCATGTACAAGCACATCATTATGTATTATCTCTGCTCATGACAGTGTTCACTGTAGTTACCACTCTGTCTCACTGTTATAATTTTAAATTAGGCTAGATCCTTTTCACTATTTCAAGTGTCTGTCTTCTGTATAACACAGTTCTCTTCAACCTGCAGCTCCTTAAAGGCCATATATATAGTTTTTATATATATCATACATACAATCTTTATAAAGTTCCTCTCCCCCATGACTAAATACCTCCCTTCCAGCCTGCCATGAGCCGAGCAGGCAGCTGTGGGAGCCTTCCTCCCTTCAGAACACTGCTTGGGCATTAAGGTGAATGCAAGATGCCACATTTCATGTTCAGAACAATAACCATTCTCATGGTGCTCTGACAGAATAACAAAACCTCTGTGCTTCCTTGAAAACAAATTTGCTGCCTGTCCAAGGGGTGACAGCTAATACAGGTACTCAAGTTTGCCTGTGACAGCTGCTAAACAGAAACAAGCTGTCATCTGGCTGCTCTTTGCCTGGGCTTTCTTAAAAGGTACTTAAAGAAGCAGATATAATGATATTGCCATTGATATCAGGTGCCTGGGCACTGCATGGAAATACTCATCTGTCCATGAATAGTATTATCTGGAGGCGTCAGTAGCTAGGAAAGCCCTTAAGCTTTACTGTATGTTGCATCCCTTTGAACACAAACAGGAAAAGGCTTTCCTGCTGGGTGAGATCCTTTGCAATGTTAAATAATTAAGGCTCTCCACTTTCACAGCCCACAGTTGTACATGGGTATCAGTTCCTTCACTGCACTGTGACACTTGAACAGTGGCACGTGTGTAGCTCTGAGGCAGGGATGCGACACCACTTGTCACTGGGCAGGAGCTGAGCAAAGCTGGGCAATCTGACCCAAAGTGAAAGCCTGCTCAGGTAGGCACAGCTCCCTCGTACAAATTGCAGCTTCAGAAGGACACGAAGCCTGGTGACCCAGTACTTTTGATAGCCAAAAATGGTTTAGACTTAAAGTTGAGATTGCCCCCAGGCATCAGAGCAACAGGACTAGGATAGTCACAGGCTTTGAGAGAAAGTGTAATGCAGTTATTTCCTACAATACAGAATCTGCTGCAAACAACTACCTCTGCTGAGTTTGTGACACCTGCAGAGTTTGACCACAAGTTGAGTGTTTTTAAGCTTCTGAAGTGAACAAAAACTACAAAGTGTCTTAAGTATCTTAACAGTGCCAACAGAACCCCTACACTCCCCACCCTTCCCCAAAACACACACATAAACAAGGATGAACGAACAGCCTCTCTCTTAGAGCAGATTAAGTCATTCCAAAGTATTTTGCAATCAAATTATTAAGCATGTGTTTAAAGATTTCAAAGGGGCCAGTTAATTATTCCCTGGCTGTGGCTGCATCTCCTGTTGTCCCTTCTCCCCTGAAGTAGTGAGATCTCCTTCCAATCAGCTGCAAAGCTTTAAGTGCTGCCATGGGGCTCTGGAGATGCCCTGCCCATCTGTTCAAAGCATATCTCTGCCCCTCGGCTGAAAGTGTAGTTGTTCTACTCTGATTTCTTCAAATGCTCCTCTGAATGCTTGATTCCTGTGCGGAGGCTTCCTCATTGCAATGCTGCTTACTACCCCAACAGAAGCATTTCTCATGTCTGTATGCTTCTACTCCATATTTATGTAAAGGGGATATCACTTTTCTCACTGTGTAAGTACTGGAAAGCAAATTCACACTCAACAGTGAGGTGCTCACGTACCACAAGGGTACAAGTGCTTGATTCTCTGTTATTATTAATGTGCCAAATGAGCAGTTTATCAGAGGTGATCTTGTACAGGCAAAAGAATGGAAATTAGCTACTGCCTGTGGCTCTGAACTGAAACACATACAGGATGCACAGGAATGCATCATTCTTAAAGTGCCTCTCTATGGCTATGATAGACAACAGGAAAGAGGATGTAAATAGGTTTAAATGACTGTGTCTAAAGCCGCTGTTGCTTTTATCTGGTTGAAACAACCCAGTCTTTTAAAGCTCATTCCCATATTAAGTGGCAGGTGTGTGTTCCTGCTTCTTAGTAGAAAAACCCCCAGCTGCTTTCTGTGAATTCAGCTTTGGGAGCCCTTGTGTTCCAGTTTCAATCTGCATTCTGGGACAGGTAGCCGAGACCAATTAATCATGAAAGCTGCCTCAGATGGTCTCACCTTCTTTTGTCTTTGAACAGCATGATACAAGGTAAAAATGGGTCATCAATGCATTAGAAAAAGGCTCTGATATCCCATCCTTGAAGAGATGTTATACTTGCAAGCACAGGCATGAGACAAAGAGAAAAGCAATCACTCAGTGCAAAAGCATCACCTCTGGGTGGGTATGGTATGGTTTGTTTTTACCTTTTTATAGCGAGGATATTGATAACTTTCAACTCTGTAAATCCTGAGTGAAATGAAGGAGCTGAAACACATCACACTGAGGTATGGGTTGACTCACTGCTCACCAGAGATGCCCACTCGCAGCAGAAGCCATGAGAAATGAGGGGATTTGGACAGAAAGGTGGGGGGCAAATGCCTGTGGTGTGCATACAGGCAAGGAGCAACAGGCAGAGGAGAGAAACCTGTTTATGGCAAAAAAAATAGATTGAAAAATGGGTAATAAAAGTGGTAGAAATGGAAGAAAGTTGTGATAAGAGACATAAAGCCTCGTTACCCTGCACTTGGTTTTCATGGAGAGAGTGAGGAGGGACTGTACACAACACAAAGGGGAAAGAGAGGCAAAGAAATGACAATTCAAACCTTTGACTCTGCAGAAATCAGCCAAATGCTACTGTACAGCTTAAACAGCAGAAACAGGTTCCTTGGGATGGACAGAACAGGCAGAAGTAGCAGGATGGAGTCTGCTACATTTATTATGGGTATCAAGAAAACACAGAGCTAGAAGGCTCTACAAGCATGATTTGAATAATAAGAACAGCAGAAAGGAGCTGTCATGGAACACTGAGCAAATGATACTTAAATTGCAGACAGCCAGCACACATTTACCCACAGTGAGCCTGCCTGACAGAGCTCGTGCTGCCTCACTGAAGCAGCAGCAGCAACAGAAAAGATGTTGCAGGGGTTGAATCCATGGGTATAGTTACATGGGCTGCAGTAACACCCTGGACAGAATAACCAGCTGGGGGTTAAACATGAATAGGGGAGCAACCACAACCACCAAACCTCAGTCAATGCAGTGTTGTAGTGGATGAGAAATAGGACAGAATGGGAATAAATTAGAAGATATCTAATTGTACACGACACTGAGGGAGTAAAGGGTTTTGCATATTCTGCACTGTTCCCTGGAAAACACTTGAGAATGTGAGTGGGCAAGAATCCCGAGAGAGGTGATGTTGAACCAGGAATAAGCCAGATTCTCCTCCCAAAACACTTAAGTAGAAAAAAGTAATAGAAATTGAGTTTTGAGCATATAAGGTCTTCAATTTCAAGGCTTAAACAGTCTGTGATGAATTAGTCTGACTTCATACAGAATGCAGTGGCAAAGAATCTCACCCAGTAACTTTTGGCTGGACAACCACATATCTAGGAAAAATGCTCAGTCTCAATTTAAATACTTCAACCAATTCACTCCGTCCACAGGTTGATTGCTCTGATGGTTAATTACTCTCAGTGAATCTTCAGTGTACCTTAAATTTGTCTGTCTCCAATTTTCCAATGGTTTTCTGTTGCACCTTGGTGTAATTTAGAATGGTTTGGGTTGGAAAGGATCTTAAGCTCATCCAGTTCCAACCCCCCTGCCATGGACAGGGACACCTCACACTAAACCATACCACCCAAGGCTCTGTCCAGCCTGGCCTTGAACACCACCAGGGATGGAGCATTCACAACTTCCCTGGGCAGCCCATT
>JAOEHY010014324.1:0-18074 GCA_025447955.1 Psilopsiagon aurifrons
GGGTCAGGTGTCCTGTCTCTGCTTCCTCCCGGCTTCCCCTCCTCCCTGGCAGAGCATGGGACTCAGAAAGTCCTTGGCCAGACCAAACATCACTAAGCCATAACTAAAAACATTGGTGTTATCAGAGCTGTTCCGAGGCCGAAAGTCAAAAACACAGCACTGCACCAGTTACTGAGAAGGAGAAAAATGGCTGCTACTGCTGAACCCATGACAGCCACTATTGGCCAATAAGTTTGCCACTAGATACTACTTCCCTAAATAATAATATTCTCTACTACCACTTTCATCTTTTGTGATAATATTAAATTTTACCAGAACCAGGACAGGCACATGAACAATGCCATCTGATAAACTTCAGTATAAGCTACTTTCACATGCAGAGGTCTAGTCAGCTTCTTAATTCCTTTTCTAGTCCGTGTTTTCCAAACTTATTTATAATCAGCGCTGAAAGTACTGTAAAGATTAAATGGAGTATTCACCATATTGTTCTCATCTTTTAGGTCTCTTTCACTATCAGCAAAGGAATTAAGATTGGTTTGTGTATACAGTAATTGTTTATTTGGTTGTTTTTTGTTGATCACATAATAGCTTATAAGTAGTGTTTCATTATTTATTCCAGTACTTTTCCGGGATCAGAAGCTAAGCTGAGTAGTCTTTCCTGAATTTCAGTGTAACACCTAAGGGCTTTGTAATCTATTTTCAGTCCATATCCAAATGCAGATTAAATCTGGACCAGATACTCTCACCTCTTACTAACATAAATAATATTATAGAAGTATTATTCTCAATAAATAAGTATCTCTAATTTTAGTTATCTTTAGCTTCAGACTGCTTGGCAAACAAATTTAACGTAGTCCACTTGGTGGGAGAACAGTAAAATTCTCTCTTTTGGGTTGTCTGAGCAGTTAGTATAACTATAAATATTTATAGTTACTATTATAATATATGGTGTAATTTGCAAATTTGCTTTTTATTCCCAAGCTTTAGAGATCCATTGTATACTTAGCTTTAGATGCTGTAACGATCATGGCATCATGGCATCTACTAGTACCCTGCTTTTCAGTAGGCTATGATTTACAAAGAATATCAGTATCACTGTTCAAGTTTTAGAGCTAGATAGTCTGCGAGAAAGGTTACTACAGATGATGTGCCCCTTGTCTGTGGTTAGTTATTGTTGTATTTTCCTACATCCTTATCTATCCTTTGGTGTAAACAGCATCTTATCACTGGTAACTAAATATTGAAAATGATCTTTTATAGCTTGTAGTTGGTGGCTTAAAAACAGCTTGTACAATAACTGTCTTTCTGGTAAACATATCATGACAGAGAAAATAGTAGTTTTTGCAAATGTAACTTTATTTGTGTAAATGCCATCCTGGTCTTTAATCTCTCCCAAGTGCTCTCAAAATACAAATCAATGAATCCAGCTCTTGTTAATCAGTTTTAAGACTGATGTTCAAAGCAGAGGGAGAAGAAGGAATTTGAATGCCTTCTCTTATGTGGCGTCTACATGTATGTTGTACTAAAGGGGACTTTGAAGGGACCTGTCCCAGTTAGAAATGCAGTCACTGGAAAACTGCTGGAAAGCCCTGTACAATATGATAGTATGTTACATTTTTATATGATAATAATGTTAGTAGGTATAGATGGGTGACAGACTGGCTGTATCAGTTCAGACTAAAAGGTTTATAGGTATTATGCAAGGATACATTGGTTTTGAGACTGGTAAATGGAAACAAAATAAAATCCTGAGAACTGGGGGTAGTGAAAGGAACTGTTAGGCCTAATTTGGTGAAAGAAAAATAGATTCTCCTCTCCCTTGTCTCTCTATTTTACTGTGCCTTATTATTCCCTCTTATTTCTCTTTTTAGCTGGCTTGCATAGCTTTTTCTTTTGCTACAGTATTATACATGTCTTATCTGAAAAACAGTTTCAGGCTATGCTGGTGTTTCAGCAGGAAATAGGCATCACAACAAAAGCTGATTTCTAAATCTGGTTTTTGGTTGGGTTTTTTTTCCCACTTTGTAACAGATTAAAATGAGGTAGGCTTGGATTTTAGCTGTTCTGCTTCATCCTAGTTAATTTTATGTTTCCTTAGAAAGTACTTTTTTCATTACCTTTGATATCACTACCAAATTATAGTCAAATGACACCTTTTGAAGACCGGAGTGGTAGCTCATGCAAATTGTCCCCCAACAATAGCATAGTGGAATGTTCTGTAAAATGCACTACTGTTTTAAATGAACCATTTTCCCTTCTTTTTTTATTATCTCCTAGAAGAAATATTTTTTAACAAAGGTTGGTTGAACAGTCCAAAATCTTAGTATTTAATGCTCTGAATCAAGAATTGTAGCAGAAAGGCAATATCTTTGATTCTCAGGGGCAATTGGTTCCATTGAAACAAATACATCAAATCATATTATATGTTGTTCAAATGAATTGGCAGTGTGTTATGCTGGAAGAAGTGAACTTGAGATGCTTGCATTTTGTCCTTGTTTTTGCTGCTACTTCTGATGAAATCTTAGCCAGGTCATCTATGTGCCTCAGTTTACCAACAGCTCTGACATTTGGCTTTGTTGTGTTAAGGCCTGTATAAAATTTTCAATTATATGTTTTGAGTAAAAGACTATGCACTGCGAATGCTTCCTACTCCAGGCGTTGAAAGAATGATACTCATCGTTGCTCAGTATTTTAATCATAGATATGTTTAAAAAATAGAATTTCTCATGGATAAAATACCATTAAGGTTTTTTTGTAAAATAGTATGAAAATACAAATTTATTGATAAGTCTGAAATTTGCTTTAAAATTGGTTTGTCCTAAGAGGGTGACAGAGAAAAGTACACTTTAGAAGGAAAGTGAGGGCATTTTGTCCTACCTAACCCATTAAAATTCTAGGAGGTGAGCATTAACATGTTGAAATGTGAAAAACTGAAGCAAGACCAAATTGTTTAATTTGTTGATGTTCGCCTGTTTTCATTACATAATGGATTCTTCAGGTTAGTGGAAAATGGCTATCCTCAAGCAGCAAAGAGTAGATGTTTTGAGTGTGTGTTAGAATATATCTTCAGTTGTTTGACCAAAGAAACTGAGTGGCACAGCCCTTTGCTAACAGAAATTTGAGTCCTGGGAGTATAGATTGTGCTAAAGTAGGGAGAGTGAGTCTCTCTCATTTGTCTGATTTCACAAAAATTTCCTGGAAAATTGATACTTTTTTCACAACACTTTTTCTCATCCATTTACACCTTCTTTCTGCACTGCCATTTGCTCTTTCAAATGTCATGTTGCCTCCCTAAATACATTGCTTCCTCTTTCTCCTCTGCAGTGCTTGTGTCCCTGCAGTTTCCCGGTGAAATAGTTGGCAATTGGCAGCTCTGCTTGTGCTGGGAGTTTTGAGATGACTTCTTATCTTCAGCTAACTATAAAATTGTCCTGGATTTTCAACAAAGATTAACTTGTTGGGATATCTGCTAAGGCAACTAAGAACACGGTGGAAACATTACTCTGTGAGATGCAGGCTGTCTGCACAGCAGCAATTTGCCAGCTACTTGGAAAAAGCAGTGGTTTATAGAACTTCGTGCAGTAGGAGACTGAAATTATCCTAGTGCTCTTCCAGAAGATCTGCTTTCACCTCTTGCTGGAAAACTGCTTGAGCTAAAAATAGTCACAGCCTTTACAGTTCATCAGATTTCTCAACTTAGTTTAAATTATTATGAATTCCTGAGATTTTTGTCAGCTGATCCTTGGGCTCTTCTGCTTTCAGATATTTACAAAAGATTAAGAATATCATCTAAAAAAAAAAAAGACTCAATATATTTGGCTGATACTTGACCGTATGAGTGGAGTACTAAACTTCTAAAAGAAGGAATTACTTTCTTGCCCTTGACCTTTCACATTGGCCTTTATAGCTCTTGTTGCACTATTTCCACTCCTTGACAGTTTGAAAGTGGTTGCAAGGGATGTAAGTTCTCCTGTTTGTTAATGTTTCCTGTTTGCACTTGAACGATTCTGTGTTAATGTGTAAGGGGCAGAAGGCCTGAACTTTTCCCCATAACTCAGGCTGTTTTCCGTAACTTAATCTGACCCTTTAGACTGCTGACAGGTAAAAGGTACCTGAACTAGACAGTAAAATTTTAAGAAGGAAGCTGTTTGTTACTGCCAGATGTTTTCTATTACCTGTTTAACCATCTGCTAGAAAACAGCTTTGCCTTGCTAGCCTTGTGTATTTTGTCCCCCCTCACCCTTCCTTTTTTTTTTTTTTCCTCCCAGGAAATATGTGGAAAATCTGGTCAAGGAAGCATATGAAAAGGGGAAAATATTAGAATTGTGTCTATTCAGTAGAGAATTGCTATAAACTGAGTCATTGTAAGAAAGAAGCTGCGTTTTCTCTGTAAATAGTATGACAACTACCTTGGTTAACAAGATATAGTATACAGTTAAATGAACAAATTATTTCACTCAAATCCAGTTTATTTGCGTAAATCACAAGCAAATATATTTGCTTTAAGATTATTTGACTTCACCCAGCCATTTCCTGTCGAAATGAGCACTGTAACCTTTAAAGAAGAAAGCTTATACAGCTTGAGGTATTTTACAGCCGATTCTTCTTCCTCAGTATTAGTTAAGACACATGGTTAGAAGATTCCTCTGTCAAAAAACTGTTATGCCACCAGGCTGCAAAAATGATGGAACAAGGAAGAAGACAAGTGGTTGGAGTATTAGTCATACAGCCTTCTGCTCTTTTCTTGTCTGAAATTGTGTTCCTTGGGACTATTAGTCAACTAAATCAGTGGTAAATGATGACTAGTGTGGTGTCTGTGGGCAAGTGTGAGGTAGCTTCAACGAGAGCTAAGCGGTAATAATGTACGTTTTTATGTGACATTCTTCATGCAGAGATTCCTGTTGTGTTTTCAGAGACTGCACTTTAGAGAGTTCACTACAATGTTATACGATTAAAAATGTAATTAGGAAGATGGACTGTGGAAAAAGAAAATAATTAACAAGTAAAAGGATAATGAGGAGAAGAAATATTTCTGGTAAGCAGGAGCAGGAAGGGAGAGGGAGTCAATGCTTGGTCAAAGAAATAGAAAAAGCATTCTTAAAAATCAATCCTAAGTTGACTACTATAGGAAGGGGTAGAGCAACCAATGAACTGAGAGAAATGGAAAAATAAGATAGCAGAAATGATGAGAAGAGAGTGTGGGATTTCTTCCTTACTCTGGGTTTGAATAATTATTTTTCACACCAATAAATCTTGTACTTACTGGGTACACAAGAAGCTTTCTAACTGGTCTCAGAGATACACTGCATAACCAATCACCCTCTGCCTTGATGCCTGTCCCAGGCTCCTGGTTTTCCATCTGGGAATGAATCCAAACAATTTTTCAGACTTTTAAAAGCTTGCTATGCTTTTCTTATATAGAAGTTGAAATCACTGTTGAGAAAATATGATAGGTAAATGATCATAGTTAGAATGGTCTCACTTACTAAGAGTACCAAGAAAAAGACAGAGAAATTCTGATGAGCTGTGCAGGGGGATTTCTGCATATCACAGACACATACTGTTCTGGTGGAAACTGTGTCTTGAATGGCCAATCAGAGGTCTTAGCTCTGTGAGTTGGAGAGGAGAATCTATAAATTAGAAGCAGACTATTTGTGTCCTCTCAGGATCCCCTGATTTAATTTGCAAACAGCAGATGTATTACCTCCAGGCTGTACCACTGAATAGTATTCTTTATCCCTGCAGGGATTTTCCTGGTGTGCAGGGGACACATTGTACCACTCTACCAGATGGCTGTTTAAGAGTAGTGATGTTGCAGGAGTGTTGAGAAGTCTCCTTCTATGATGTTGTGACTTTATGTCCTGTGCCCACTGTCCAGAGATCATAGCAAAATGGGCCTTTCTAATGAAGCTTTCTATGTAAAGTTAGGAACTTTAGTTTTAGAAGTAAAATGGATTTAGTTAAATAAAACTAAATTTAAATTTAATTCCTCTGGTAACTAGGTCTGTGATGTGGGATACCATCTTTAATTAGCTCCTTCATTTCAGGCTTTACTACTGCTTTTTTTGTTACTCATTTTTATGTATTCATTTATGTATTCAGTTTAAAAAAATTATTAATTCTATGGCCTAAAACATACTTGTTGCTTCTCACCTTCAGCATGCGTATATGCTGCTCCACTAGAATTAGAGGTGTGACCTTAAGAAGACTGGAGGACTTGCAGGCAGAAGAAAAAATAAGGTCTGTGCTAGGAAAAGAGAAAATAAAGGGTTTTGTAATAAATGAGTCACTATTGGAGACTCAGCAATAAAGTAGAAAGGATTAATTCTGGGTAAAATGGAAGGGAGAAACTTTGGAAGAAAATCATGTTATTCACTAAATTCTGAGTAAGGCTGTAAAGAAGAATTTAAAATTTCATAGTGTAATTTGGACAAAGAAGCCAAATCTTTCTGGCTGGATCTAGTGAGAAATGTTCTGTGTGTAGTATACAAGAGCTGAACCAGTGTGCAGTTCTGTATTTTACCCTGTTGGATAAAACTAGAGGCAAATAGTCTTCTTTGTTTCCCTGTTTCTGTAGGAACTTGTTCTAGATGTATACTCAAATCTCTGCTTCCAGAGATTTTCCAGATTTTTAGTTCATCATACTGATTAGAACTCATTGTGTATTGTTATTGCACTTTTATATTGCTGTAAAAATCATTAAACCTCTACAGAATTATTCAGCTGTACCCTAATACAAAAACTCAGCAGCAGTGCATATAAAATTAATATATTGCCAATCAGCTAGGAGTGGCACTGGGAGGTAATGGTTTTATGTTACTTTTGTACTTGTTTGCAGGCAAAAACTACTAAACCAAAACATATGCAGAAATTAAGTTAAGTACGTAGAGATTCACTCCTAGGACCATATGTAGTTAAGCACTCCTGCATAGTAGTTAAGCACTGTAGTTAAGCACTCCTGCATGAAGCAGACCTATTTCAGTTGTGCTTCAGTATTTTTTTTGTCTTCAAAATGCCTTTTCGCTTTTGCAGTAGGGTTATGTTTATTCTGACTCTGTGCATGTACTTAATTTAAACATGTAGTATGTGCTCATGTATGATCTTTAAAAATTTATGTCATAGCAAAAGGATCAGGGTTTTAGGTGTTATTTCTTATGGGTGATTCAGGTCTTGCTTTTTATTTCCTGCCCATAGTCAAATCCATCATAATTAAAATAATTATTAGTTGCTAGAGTTAATATGTCCCCTTACAGTCAATTATTTCTACTAAATTTAGGATTGTTAGGTCTGCAGACATAAACAAATCTTTCAGTTTTGTGGTACTGATCTATGACAAATACTTCCTGCTACAGGAAAATAATCTTAAAATTTTGACCTGTACAGTATTAATTAGTTATTCCTTTAGAATTACTTCCTCTAGTAATACTGGAAAGATTTATTGTTTTGTATGCGAATTAAGGAAGATAAGATACCTCCAACTGGATAGTTTACTTCCACTTAAGAAGTGTATAAAACTTCTGATTCCTTGCCTCTTTCAATAATTCTGTTTATTTTTCTATTCAGACATAGAAATGGCAACAACAGGCATGGAAATGTTATCTTGGCTTTTGTAATATAGGTTTGGGTTTTGGTTTTGTTTTAACCCAGAAATTTAATTTTGAAAAGGGAAAAATTACTTATGCATCAGGAATTTCTAGACTGGTTTGCCTAAATCCTGGTCAAAAAGTAAAGTTCTTGCAGGGGTGAATTCAATGCAATGTATTGAATGTTTTTGAAGTATTCTGATCCTGACACTTCATTTCCATCTGCGGGAAGTGCCTACATGTATAACTTCATGCATTTGTCACATATTTGATGCTTCTGTTAACAGAGACAGTCTTAAAGTGGGTAATTCTTTTGCAGCAAAGGCACATTAAGATCTCTCTTAGATGTTGGACATGATTATGCTGAAATATTTTTGTCCGAATACCTGATCTTGCATATTTGTACAAAGCAATGAATCTTGAAACTGGCTTGAATTATTCCAATTTATATGAACTTTGGGGCACTTTTACTATTTTTATTTTTTAAGGTGTTGTCACTGGGTGGGTGAATGAGTATTTACCTATCATTCTAAGAAGAGCTTTTTTTGCATTTGAGAAATGACAACAGTTGCTGGCTGATATAAAAAAGTACTATATAAAGGCCAGACTTGCAAAATATTGTAAGATTGTTAACTGTATCTTGTGAGTTCTCCTACTATTTTTATTTTTCTGTTGTTAAAACACATTTAAAGGTTTGGAACCCCTGAAGGCATTTTTTTGTGGGAGCATGTGTGTTTCTTCTCCACTCGTTGATTTTGCAAACTACCTTATTGAAGCCAACATAAAAAAGCCACCAAGTAGAAGTCTTAATATGCTAGAAGTATCTTTTAAAGCCTATTTTTCTACAGAAAAGTGGCATTTTATGGTGTTTTTTCCACTTCTGTGCCTAATACCTCAACAAATATAATTTTTAAAAAAAGATAATGTTTCTTTTTATTGCTAATCATCTGACATGAATCTAAAACCTGAAAATTAAGTTAAATCCTTCTCATTTCCTACAGTGTCACCACCAGCAAAGGTGCTGGGGGTAGGGAAATAGACTTGGGATGATCACAGTAGCACCTCTGAGAAGTTTTCCCTTCCAGGCTCTAGCATTAGCAAGTGGCTGGAATGTAAGGAATAAAGTGTTTGATAAAGGAATTGAGTTCATGCTAATGGGAATGTTAATTCCACAGTATGTGAAGCGGATAAAGTATGGTGGAAATCTATTGTCCATTAAGTAAGCTTTTTGCACTTAAAATTACACTTGGAGAAGACCTTTTGAATAGAAAGCTGCTATTATAGTTTGATTTTTCTTTTGAGTAGACCTATTCTTTAAATAGAAAATAAATTTTTGTTCCAAGATTGCTGAAAATGCGGTAGAGTACAGGATTTTGTTATGTGTATGGGAGATGAGCATAGTAAATGTAATAATTTATGGATATCTGGAGGGAAATTCAGAGGCAGAAGTTGAAAGAATTCATTTTGTGGTGGATTGACCCTGGCTGGATGCCAGCTGCATGCCAAAGCTGCTCTATCACTCTCCTCCTCAGTGGGACAGGTGAGAAAAAGTAGAATGAAAGCTCATGGGCTGAGATAGAGGACAGGTAGAGACCACTTAGCCTTTACTGTCACAGGCAAAACAGACTTGACTTGGGGAAATCAGTTTAATTTATTACCAATCAAATCCCAGTAGGATGAGAAATAAACCCAAATCTTGCAAACACCTTCCTGCCACCCCTGTCTTATTTCTGGGCTTAACTTTACTCCCGAATTCTCTGCCTCCCCCTGAATGGTGGCACAGCAGGACAGGCAATAGGAATTGTGGTCAGTTCATCACGTTGTCTCTTCTGCTATTTCCTCCACAGGGAGGACTCCTCACACTCTTCCCCTGCTCCAGCGTTGAGGTCCCTCCTATGGGAGAGAGTCTTCCACAAAATTCTCCAATGTAAGTCTTTCCCACAGGCTGTAGGTCTTCATGAACTACTCCAGTATGGGTCCCTTCCATGGGATGAAGTCCTTCAGGAACAAACCGCTCCTGCCTGTCTCACCACTGTCTTCCTCATCAGGTGCAGGGGAATATCTGCTCCAGCATCCGGAGCACATCCTCACGCTCCTTCTGTCTGCAGACACTTGGTGTCTGTAGAACTACTCTGCTGGCTGCAGTTGCTTCTGCACAGCAAATTTTCCTCTTAAATGTGTTATCCCAGGGGCATTACTGCTGTTGCTGATGGCCCAGCCTTGCCCAATGGTGGGTTCATCTTGGTTGGCATTGGCTCTCTTTGATGCATGGAAAACTGCAAGAGGCTTCTCAAAGAAGCTACCCCAATAGCCCCCACCAATACCAAAACCTTGCCATGCAAACCCAATATGATTTTGTAAAAGCGAGATATATTAGTTGCCTTTTCTGGGACACAAAATGGTGCAGCTACTAATCAGCTTTTGTGCATTATGAAACTATAATCCTTTGTACACCAAAATTATTCCATTGAGTGATAGCAAGCTAAGAAAATGAGGGAACTACAATCTCTGTAAAAGATTTGTAGCACAGAAATTGGATCACAATATCCACTTCTGGCCTCCAGATTCAGCTGCATGTTTCTTGGTTACTACAACCTGAAAGGACCTAATTCTCTTCAAAGTGTCTGAAAAGAAAAATCATGAAACTGATACTTCAGACAGCTATTTGGCGCTGAGAAGGATGAAAGAGACGAAACTGTAGACTTACCACTCCTTTCATAATCAGGGAGATCCTGTTGCGCCTGTTAGGCTTTTAGGATAGTCCCGGGGTAACTGCGTTGCTGGAAAAGGTATTTGTAAATGATGCCCAAATGTGTGGTGCACACAAGGAGGCTCCCCACCTCTATTTCTGTCCTCTTCCCCTCCTGTGCCCCTGACCTAGTGGGAGAGATTCCAGTCATGCTCTCTCAGCAAAGACATCCATTAAATATGAAGTGAATATGTACAGAAATTGTCTCACCAAGTTATTTATTTGATTTCTTATGACACCTAAGGGTAGTTAACATGCTGACTGATCTGGGGGTGATGGGTGTGGGCTTCAAGTAATACATAACGAACATCTTGAATTATGCTTTAATAAGCATAAAATTTCTATATAATATAATGCCTGGAGGAGGGTTTGTTGAGTCTTGAGACGGAGCTGTAATTCCATTGATGCAGGCCCAGGGAGTTGTGCTGCCTGAGCAGAGAGACTTAGCTCTGTTGCCTCAGACTTGCTGTGGTGTGGCCTCTCCTCTCTCAAGAGATTTAACACTGTGTTCTTTTTTACTGCCTGTCTTTATTAATTTATATTAGTTGTTCCTTAATGAAAGTGCAAACATGTGATGTAGTATTTGGATTTAATATCTTTTTTTAGTGTTACACAGTAGGCTACTGGCTACTTTTCAGACTTATCAGGGATGTGCTTCTGCTTATTGATACTCTGTGCAATGTGGAAAAGTAAACAGGCCTGTGAGCCCTCACCTCTGTGAAAACCTCTTTTTCCTTGGTCTTTGTAGAGGATTCACAGTTACGCATTGAAGTAATTCAAATTTCAATGTAAATCAAGGCATGGTGGAACAGCACATTTTACTGATGATGATAAAACTGGCATGTTGTGCTTTTGCTGAGCTCCTCCTTTAGGGGTTTCCTTTGGAATGGTTTGACTGAGGTGGTTTGTGGGTCAATGAAGGTTGAAAACAAGGTGGAAAACTCAATAGTAAAATGCAGTCAGGAGGAACCAACCCAAAGACTTCAAGGTTTAGAAGTAGTATGGAAGTCAGACATATTTACTGGTAGCAATAGGGAAGAGTCTGACAAAAGAGTATGAGGACTATGCTTTGTCTGTGTACAGATGCTGAAATGCCCACAGCTTGGGCAGTAGTGTTTACATCAGCAAAGGTATTCCAGAGACAAAAGCTGCATCTCTTCCCTGGTGCTCTTGAGACTGTGTATGTGGAGTGGAGCCCTGACATGCAAAAATGTTACCCTGTTTTGGCAACAGTAAAAGCACTAAGAGTCTTAGAAAGTAATTTTGGAGCAATAGTTTTTAATGTTTTGAGGCTTTGAAAAATCTTTATTTTTTAAAATAATCATAAAAACAGCCCAGTTCTTGGCTAACACAGCATTATTTCCTAGTTAGGTGAGTTTTGGGCTGCGAGGAGAGGAAAAGATCTTAATGTATTGTTGTGTGTCTGCTTAGCACTTCTCCCTTAGGCAGAATATAGATTTGTTTTTGTTTCTAACCAGTGTGCTTTTTTCTCTTTGTCTGGATGATCCTGTGAAGTTTGAATCATCAGCGGCCCTGGCTCTGTTGTTTTACTTCTGCTATCTGGGACACACTGGCTAAATTTACTTTTTTTTCCTGTCTTTTCCTTTTTTTTTTTTTTTTTTTTTTTTTATCCTCCCGCCCAAAGCTCAAAAACGGCAAATGGAAGTTTCTACCTGTTAAAGTTACAACAGTACGGTGCAGTGCCTGGTCTCTAAATCTAGCTTGGCAGAATCCCCACACTTTCGGAGTCACAGCCTAATTTGAGCCAGATCAATGAAGAGATTATTAAATAACTGAGCACTTCCATTTGAGGAGCTTCACCTTTGAGGCATTTTTTACTTTCACCTCTGACTTTGTCACCACTGAAACAATCAATACTGACTCAAAAAATAAAGGCAGTGAGAAATGTTTATCTTCTGGGGGATAACTGCAGAATAATCTCACTATTGTGATGCCTTGATAGTGAGCAGGTAGAACATTCCCTGCATTCCATTTATTTGTGCAGATCCTTTTGCACTAAGTGTGAATAAAATTTTCAGCACTTTTATCTGTCATTTTAGATGATTTAATCTCACTGTTCCTTTCTCTTACAGCTCCCCTTCTTCCACTAGTAATCTTCTTCTTCCAAGTGTCCTACCAGTACAAACCGGCTCTCATTTGCTGGAGGGCCTGGTTGTAAGAATGAGAAGAAATTCCCTCCTGAGCAGTTTTTATCCTCGATTTATCCCTTCAGATCAACATCTTAGAAGTGATTATAAAACCACCATCACTGGTATCCGTTTCTACTGCTTGCTGACCCCCCTAGACTCTAACTGATGCTCAGAATAAAAAGTAATTCTAGTTGAGTCTTTCAAGTATTTTGCATGTTATTGTCTGCCTAAATGAGTAAGCTGTTCTTATTATTTAATAACTGTTCATGAATTTCCATATTTTTAACAGTCTGATTTTTTTTTTTTTTTTTTTCCAGAGAAAATATGACCAGTTTCTGTCAGGCCCTAATTGGTTTTTTTTTCTGTTTTCTTAAGATCTGCAATTTTGCTTTACTCTATCTCTTTTTCTGTAAATCCAGTCTTTCAAACAGCATGCGAAGGGTAAGCAATGGAGATAGTCTGTTGATGTGCAGTTTTTGAGCTGTTTTGAAGGGTTGATTGCTTTGGTTCAGTTGGTTGATTGTTTTTTTCCTTGTGGAGATAGACTTCCATATGAAATGTTGATCTATTAAGTTGCTGTTTTCTAGGCTTTCAGAAGAACTGAATCTCTTTTTGCATGCAGATATTTTTTCCTGTTCAGTGAGACAGCCACATTGGGGTAGAGCTGAGCAAGCAAGGATAAGGTAGAAGTTCATCTGGTGGTTTTATCTTTGGAGAGTTTCTTTAGCCTGTTACTCTGTCAATCGCATTTACAGGGTGACCTCACTAGTCATTTTTATAGACACAGCAAACTATTGTTCAAGGGTGGGAGTGAACAGCCTGGGTGAGAGTTGAGAGCAGCTTGTTGAAGTGGCTCTGTCACAGGAAAAGTACCTGTGTCCATAAATTTAATTGCATGAAACCACAGACAGCTTTTGCTGTTAAAGGTCCTGAGTGAAGCCAGTTCCTTGCCAGCTTGCTACTGTTTGGGGTTTTTTTTATGAATACTAGCTGTCAGCAGGCATACTTGGTTTTCAACGCAATTGTGGAGTGATATCCTGAAGTGTATTTTGGGGTTTATGCTACTTTTATTTTTCCTTTTCTGAACACTGTTGTATTTTTTCAGACTGGTGGATGTTTTGGGGTGTAGATGTTAAATTGCCAGCCAACAGCAGAATATTTCTTTTTATGCTGGTAAAATCCTTCATCCATAATTCCTTACTTTTTTTTATGAGTCACTGATAGCTTTACTAAATTATGATTTTTGGTTGTTTTTTCTGTTTTTTTTTTTTTTTTTTTTTTTTCCCCTGCAGTGATTTCACTGTTGTCTTTCTTCTAACTTGAAAACAAAACAAAACCCACAGCTGTTTTAGAAAGCTCTGGTAAATAGTGACTGTCTTAAAGAAAATGAGGGAGCAAAGGCTTAATGTTGTGATATTTATCCAATGATGGATACAAACCTCAAGGTTATCTATTTAAGAGGGGAGCAGAAAACATAGTTTTTACACTCAGACTGCACTGTCCCTATTTGTGTTTCTCTGTACAGGCTGCTGAATGTTTATGAAGTATGAACTGTCCGAATGAGCATGTGTCATGGGTTCAGCAGTAGCAGTCATTTTTTTTCCTTCTTGGTAGCTGGTGCAGCGCTGTGTTTTTGACTTTCGGTCTAGGAACAGTTCTGATAACACCAATGTTTTCGGTTACTACTTAGTAATGTTTTGGTCTGGCCAAGGACTTTCTGAGTCTCATGCTCTGCCAGGGTGGAGGGGAAGCTGGGAGGAAGCAGAGACAGGACACCTGTCCCAAACTGGCCAAAGAGGCATCCCATAACACAGCATGTCATGCCTGGGATGTAAAAAAAAACAGAGGGCAGAGACCCAGAAGGGGGTGGGGTTCGCTGCTGGGTGGGGCTGGGTATCGGGTGGTGAGCACTTATATTCTCTTTCCTTGTACTTCCCTTATCATTATCATTATTGGTAGTATCAGCAGTGGTTTGTGTCATACCTTAGTTACTAAACTGTTCTTACCTCAACCTGTGGGAGTTGCATTCTTTTGATTCTCTTCCCCATCCCCTAGGGCTGGGGGGAAGAAAGAGGGAGGCGTGAGCGAGCAAACTGCATGACTGACTGGTTAAACCATGACAAAATGTTCAGCTTTCTGCAGTATGGATTCAGAAAATCCTGTAGGCTTGCTGCCTGCATTGATAAAGCACCTCCTGATGTTTACTGCAATATCTTTTAGGTGACATCTTCATTCAAATTTTTCAAAGGGTTCTCTGTGTACTGAAAGTTACAACAGAAGTAGGAAGAGAAAAATCTCAGTGAAGTCATTACAGCATTACACTGCATTTTCATGATAGATAGAGACTCTTTACAAATGTCTGCAATGCATTTATGTTTTCAGCCTAGGGTGTATTTTCAAGATAGGGTTGAATGACCTGTACCTTTAAATTCTGTTTGCTCTAGAAAGAGAAGCAAAGGCTTAATGAGTCTAGCAGGTCATTGGGACATGAGGTTGACAATTAAACATTCAAAAATTGGAAGCATTTCCTCTTTGAGAGCAAGGATCTAAAATTACAGGTGTGCATGTGTGGAGCGTGTGGTAGTGGGGAGGAGTGCGCATGTTACGCATTATAAAAGTGCAGTAAAGACATTTCCTTTATACAAGGTCCATTACAATCATGTCAAAGAATTAACTTTACTGTGCTCTTGATTTTAAGTATAATTTTGGTTTAGGTAGATGGTGCTACTTTTCCAACAGCAATGTAGTATTTACTTAAAAACACTGTAAGACGCTGGCTTCAGAGTGTCTCAGTAAATACAGGGTTTTTTCTGTCAATGCTTGGGGAAATTAATGGTTTACTGAATTGCATCAGTTACACCAGCCACACTGTTCTTATTCAGAATTTTTTTGCATTATGTATGCTGTAACATTACTAGTACTGGTTATTTTGCTAACAGCCCTGTTTTGCAAACTAGTCCAACTAGTACCAGCCCCATCTTGTGGACTTCGCTTGCCAGCTCAAACTGGCTGGTTAGCATGAAAATTGTGGTGAACATCAGGTCAGTGCAAACTTCTTGACTTACAGATGCTTGGCTCCAGATGGCCAAAAAGATGACAATCTTTTATTTTGAATATAAGCAATACATAGTTAAATTGTTTCCACAGAACATTATACATCTCAGCAGATATAATATGATCAGCTTAGTGTAAGGGATTATTCTTTTTTTTTTTTAGTGATTATCATTACAAGACTATCAGAAAATTATTGGAGGATGGTAATCAATATATCCTTTTACCTCTATAGTCTCTCTAAAGCTTGTAAATTTTATTTACTAGTAAAAGAACATGTGTTTCTGCTGCCTGGGTATTGTTAATATTGGACCTTCTGAAAGTATTAACGTTCATCTTGGTCTGTTGCAAGTTACTAGTAGCACTATTCTTGATACATCCTCCTTTATCCCTTCTTTTACATTATCTAATGTACTTAGGTCTCCTCTGTGAGTTTGTGACAAAGACTTTCTACTTGCTTTTTGTTCAAACTCATGAAGTTGCTGAAAGCCTTCATACCTGTATTTCTAAAACAAAGAAGCCTCCATTTCTTTGCACTTCTAGGGAACCTTGAGGTGGAACTTACTAGTTTAAAAAACAAAAACAGAAAACAAAATACCCCTGATGAATATAGCTATTGAAATTACATTGCTTTGTCAAATAGCTGTATTTTTCCTATGCAGATACAAAAATCTAACAGAGAGGTTTTAACTGCTGTTAACCCCATTTTAGTTGTATTTAGAAAATGTTTGATGCATGCCTCCCTCTTAATGTGATTTTAGTGCTTAATACACTTTTTAGGAGATGAAGACATCTTGCTATAGCTGAATAAGATATTCTGTCAATTCTTTGAGTCCTGCTCTATTTTAGAAGAGCAACGAAACTTAAGTATTGCATTCAAGTTGTTGAGACTGGAGCCTCTCCAATCTATTATTATTTGCAGTTATGTAAGTTCTGACGAGCTGCATTTGCTTAGGTATAAAGCTCTTCATTCACATCTTTTTTTTAGTAAAGCTATTTAGAAATCTGTAGTGTGACAAAATCTCCTTTCTCGGTGACAATAAATATTCAGTCAGGAGCCATGCTTTCTGTGTTCAAGTTAACTGTAAGTGTTCTTTGTAGCACATAGCAATAAAAAGAACAGCCTGGCTTCCAAGTTGCCAAAGGGCACTGAGAGGAAAGGAAGCAAAAAACACACTTCTAAATGAAAACCAGTTAGCTGTAACGATCTTGTTTATGGTTTGACTATTAGTCCTCACTGGGCTGCAGGATCTACTTTCTGCCCTGAGCCTCCTTGCAGGCTTGGATAACCTTAAGTTGCTGTGTATCAGCCACTTCAGGAAAGTTACTGGAAAAACAGGTTGTGAAATATTTGTGCTTTGTAATTTTATAGCTCTGTGTGTACAGAAATGTCATATAATTTCTACTACTTGTGGCATATATTACAACAGCATTTTAACAACAACAGTAGTAGTTTGCAGTGGTGTGAGAATTAGGTTTTTTTGTCTCCTCAGTTGTTAGCTATGTAAGAAGCAGGTTTTTTTGCTACTTCTCAAACATCTTTTTTAATGTTTTAAATTTGGTTGACAAAAAAAGAAAAGAAAAAGCATGTATTAGCTCTTCCACTTGCTTGAGTGTTTTCTAGGGAGTGAAAAAAGACCAGTGCTTTGATGTGTTCTGAATGGGCTGGTGTGAGCTTGAGGGATTAGTGTCTGAGTTGCTGGGCTCACCATCTGGGAGAATAATTTGATTTATTTTCTTTTTTAAGAAAGGACTGCAAAAGACCTTGAGGTCAGTGCAGCTTGAGAGAAGTATTCACCACGAGTCCAACTGAAAAAAACCCCTGGCATTCTAGGTTTTTTTACGGGCTGTATTTCAAAACAAATTTAACAGAGCCCAGATCCTCAGTGCATATATATCTGATGATGATGTTAACCAAATTAAAAATCTCCACAGCTAACTTTGGAAAAGTGAAGTACCAGTACCAGCCTCACAGATCTCCATGTGCTGGTTTATAGGCAGGAGAAGGCTGGAGAGAGAGAGAGAGAGAGGCCCTTCTGTCTCTCCCAGTTCTTGCTTCTGAGTTTGTTTAAAGTAATGAGGCCAGCTGTCCTGTCTAAATGAATCAACACTCAGGTTTCAGATATTTTCCTTCAGTTAGCCTCGAGGGAGAGGAAGTCTTTGGTACTCAGTAATTTTGTTTCCTGAAAGTCATGAAAACTGGTTCTTATCTGGATCATGATTTAGGATAAATTCACACTGTACTAGAAGTCAGTACAGTTCCCTCCGTACCTTGAAATTATTTTACACAGGTATATTGAAGGGTTTGGGCTCTTGTAGCCTGAAAGCACTTATTCGTGTAACCCCAAAGGGACTACCTAGCTTAACAATTTGCTATTAAAAAGTGTATTCTGTCAGATATGAACTTTAATTCAGCAAATGCTAATACACATAAAATACTGTTTCTTCTCTATTTTATACACAGTACTCCAAGTGAGGTCTCACAAGAACAGAGCAGAGGGGCAGGATCACCTCCCTCGACCTGCTGGTCACGCTCCTTTT
>JAOEHY010014325.1:0-23032 GCA_025447955.1 Psilopsiagon aurifrons
CCTCGTGGCCCTCCTCTGGACTTGTTCCAACAGTTCCATGTCCTTTTTATGTTGAGGACACCAGAACTGCACACAGTGCTCCATGTGAGATCTCACAAGAGCAGAGTAGAGGGGCAGAATCACCTCCCTGTGCCTGCTGGTCATGCTCCTTTTGATGCAGCCCAGGATATGCAGTCAAATATGCACATGGGCAACCACTGAAAATGCAGTTACAGGCAGAGCTAGCTGGCATATTGTGAGTGCTGTACTTACAGTGTTGAGCAAAGTGACTTGGTGCTAACAGTGGGGTAGGAAGAATGAAATCCCTCTATCCAAACTTCACAAGCCCCTGTCTGTGAAGGGTGTGTTGCACCATTATGCATTTCCTCAAACACTAAACATATTGCAAATTGCCTGCCACGTGTTGGATTTCAATGCAACAGCCACACTTGCTACTAAAGGGAAAGAACAATGTTTAGTTACAACCTGGATACTCTGTCTTATGCTGAATTGTATTTAGTGTGAATGAGGGACTGCTGTGTTTTCTCCCTTACAAGGAGTTGTTTCCTCAAGAATTTCTTACAATGAGACAAAAATATTATGGCCAGGCATATATGACAGGTTGCAATTATCTTGAGAAAAATGACTGAATTTAAAAAATATACTGTTGAAAAGTTGGATTTTTATTTTTCTCCTACAAAGAAATTTAGATTTTAAATATAGGCAAAGGAGGTTTGGGTACAACTCTTTGCCAGCTTTATATGTGTGCTCTCTATCATTACAGAGACGGCTCCTAGTAAAGTGTTCTCTTTACTTCTCTGAAAGCTGAATATGGTATTATTCAAAATAGGTGTTTCTCTTTGTAATCCAAGCAGAGGGTAAAACCAGTCTTCAGTTCAGTCTAGCTGGCTGAATCAACTACAGGCAGAATATAGATGGTTTACCCCAATTAGCCATGATTAGATCTACAGTGCATGTCCCTTAAGAGATGTAACAGCAAGGGAGCGAACTGAAGCAGTTTGTTTTCAAGTATGTCCCTCAAAGTGAAGACACAGACAAAGAATGTGAGTTTGTCTCTGGTCCTAAATAATATAATTACATTGGGGTTTTTTTTCTGCTTAGTCCTACTTTATGTTCCAAAACTAGGAGAAACATACTTGTCAACTATGGAAATACAAATCAAGTTCTATAAAGTGCTGGTATAATGCATTCTGCTTCCAATAATTACAAACCATCCAGAGAGCTGCATAGTCTGTAAACTTTTGGGAGTAGAACTGGAGAAGTATAGAAAGTGCAGAGTGGTGAGTGCATTTAAAATATGTGGAGGAATATGTATAGGCCCCCCAGCACCTTTGACTAAAGGTAGATATCAAAAGCTAAAACACCTCCAAACATGCAGATGCAGGATTACAATAAAAGAAAGCTGTTAACTTAGAGACCAGAAAAAAAAAATCATTTTCTCCCATTATAAATTAGCAAAGAGTTCTGCAAAGCACATTTTATGGTGTGTGCCTGCAAAGGGTGAACCAAGCTGAAAGAGGAATTGGAGACAAGAAGAAAACTTTCCCAGGTGGCTACAACATTTATTATATAACTCCAGCAGATAGATCCACCTTAAGAAAGGTCCAAGGAGTGAGATGGAAACCAAATACAGTCAAAGGAAGTTGGGGATGTGGGTGTCAGGTTGTCAGTAATCTGACAGCTATGGTAACTACCCTCTAATCCAGCGGCTCCAGCCACGCTCTCGGCTGACACCGCAAGGACTGACTGACAGCTGAAGAGCGGGCACTTTTTACAGGCAAAAGTGACATCCAGTCTATTAAGGCTGACAAGCACAAAGCAGAGATTTGCCCTGAATGGTTGGTACTGAAGCCTAGTAAAGGGGTTATTTGAAAGGTCTTAGAGAAAGTGTCAGACTCAAGCTCAGATGATAACAATATTGTAATGATAGCACTGGACAATGAAATGTTATGATTGCCCATACAGGCCGGGAAGATTGCATGTGGATATTGAGCTCCAGAAGCCAGTTTACTGCAGCAGAGTCTCAAAAGCAAACATGTAACAGTTCTAAGACCAGTCTTTGTCAAAATCTTACAGATATTTTTTTTCAGTGTGTAGTAGTCTACTTGTGTCTCTGTCATATTTGCTCTGGTGTCTAAGGAAAAAATTAGCAGTAGGAGCAATTACTGCAGACCCCCACAGAAAATACAAATGACAAAACAGTGTTACACTCAATCTGTGGATTGTAGGTTAAAACAAGATGTGAAAACTAATCTTCTTAGTATTGAAAATATACAGTAATAATGGAAATAGTTGTAAATATGAAAAGGGGGCTAATAATTACATGTTAAAAGGTTGTACTAGCTGAGCAGCTGACTAGTTTTGTGAGACTCCAGAAAAGTGAGATCATTCATTGTAACAGAATCTGTATCTGCTGTTGAGTTGCATTAAAAGGAAACCTGTTCCTTTTTCAGAAAAGCTCTTCTGTTTTGTTTTATCAGTTTTCACATTAGAATATAGCATTTAATCAAATGATGAAGTGAGATCTTTTTTTTTTTCTTTTGACATGGAAGCTTAGTTCTGTAGGTAGCTGCCTCCCAGTCCCTGCTCTCCCTAGTACTATTCTTCGGATCCCTCATCTAGCACCCACAGCCAATGTTTTTGGCTGGCTTTCCAAGAGGAGCGGTTTCATTCAACAGTTAAAACATCTTGTACCATCTACTGATTCTTGGAAAAGGTAATCAAAAATCTGCATAATTGTTTTTCCCAATATCAAAGTGATCCTGCAGTTAGTTCTGGGTTGGTTTGTTTGTTTTTCTTCAGATACTTTCAGGAGGTTGTCCCTTCTTTCCATTAGATAACTTTATGTAGCTCCTATCCATTAACTATATAGTCTAATGGAGACAAGACTCAGTTTTATGTCTCTCTTATGACTGCATTTTCTGAGGAGGAAAAGTTTACAAACCAAGATTAACCAGATCAGGTTTAAAAGCAACTCAGATTCTAATTGCCAAGAAACAAGGATGGCCAAATCGTGGTCACTGCCTGGAGAATGAAGAGTTTACAAGAAAAAGCTTCTAAAACATACACATGGTTTGATTGCCAGTGAGTGAACAGTCCAAGGCTGAAGTAATTGGCATTCATTGCTACTGCTTTTCAAATTATTGCCTCAAAGCAGTACCATGTGCTAAGATGAAGTATTTTAACAGCAATATAACTGCTGTTGTTATTCAGAATACCACAGAACTAACACAGCATGTGTCTAGTTGGCGAAAATTTGCATTTGTGCATAGAACCAAGTAGTTGGGCCTTGAAAAATCAGAAAACAACCACCAAAACCCCAATTGCATCAGACAGGGAGAGGCCACCAGAAATGTCCAAACTTTAGTACTGAAGATCAGTAAAGGCACATCCTGTGCATGTCTAAACTGGAACAATTTACAATACAGTGAGTGCAAACAGTACATACAAATCTGCATTCGGCCATGTCCTTGGCCAGATTTGGCTTCTCTGAGGTCAGAGTGATGGTGCACCATGCCTTGCTTGGGCAGTGAGATTTCCTACCAGATTATTAGAGAAAAACGCACAATACTTGAGCCTAGGGTGAGTGTTAGAAACCTGGGCATCCTTGCTTTACAGCTGCTGTTCTTGATGGACTTATATTAGTCTTACTGCCTTGTTTCCCAGGAAATAGGATTTTTGGATCGTGTTTGGTGTTACATTGAGAAGGCAAAGGAAAGCTGAAAAATATCCGTCTAACCTTCAGCTCCTTTACTTTTTACCTTTTCTCACTTTTCTTCTTCTCCTACTAGCCTTGATCTACTGCATGACAGTGACTTTGCAGCACTCTGCATCAGCACCTCAGCTAAATTTTGAAGCAATTAAGATGACACAGGGTGTAGCAGCAAAGCCCCTACCGCTGGTAGAAGCATTTCTGTTTGAAGATGAAGGCATAATTTCAGGCTTGCTCCTGGCATGTGGAAGAGCTGGTGCCGGTTATTGACAGTAGGAGTAAATACAGCTTTTGGCTGAGCCAAGGCAGAGCACATGTGGGCTTGGGAAGTCATGCTGACCCTGAGGTGCTATGGATCACAGAGACAGATGTGTTACATAGATTGACTTAATGAGCTATGTAGATCCTGGGTGGGATTTAGACTTCATAGTGAACATTATATCTACTTTGCTGAAATCCTTTACACTACCATGAGTTTCCCCAAAAAGTTCTGCTCTGAGCTGTGCAAGTAATTTGTTCCTCTATGTGTTCTGGCCTTCTTGAATATTTTGGTGACGTGAGTTCCAATTGCTTGAACTGCTAAGACCAATGAGTAGAATTGAGTCTCTTGAGTGAATATATTTTGTATGAATGTTGAAACCCACTCTTTTCAAAGACAGGCACTGAGTGCAAATTATATGAATACATTAAATGTAGTTACTCATCCTGTAAAACACACAGCATGTATAATTCCACATTTGTTTGGCTCTACTAATATATATATGCTGTGATTTGCAGTTTCTGGTTTGTTTTGGGGTGGTTTTTTGGGGGTTTGGCTGGGTTTGTGTCTTTTGTGTGGTGGGGTTTGTTCTCTGTAAGCTAGGATTTGCCTTTGTTTCCTGGCTGAAATGCTCTTCTTTTCAATTGCATGTATTGAGAGAAAAATTATATGTACTTCTGGGAAAATATTTCTTTGATCTGGTAGCGTTTTATGTGAACAACAATTTAATTCTACTTTTCCACTACACTAGATCTTACAAAGGGCAACCAAATCCCCTTGCAGATTTTATGTTTCTAGAAGCAGGGCGCAAAGATATAATTTTTGGCAAGAGTTCAGTATAAAGAACTACCTGAAACTTGATGCCAATGTGTTTTGTGTATTTGCTGCTCTAAACTAAAAACCCGCTCACTTACCGTGTAGTAGCCATCTGTCATTTACAAAATGACACATCCAATTTAAAGCCGCTAGGAAAGAAAATGTTTAATCAGAATTTTAGGAATACTTGCTAACTACAAATCTTGAAGGCCTAACTACTTTGCTATTACAATGCAATTTGTCTGACAAGTGGTGTGTTCTACTGTAGAGGACATACAAGTGCAAGTCAGCATCACCTTGGGCAGGTTACTTCATTTGTCCTTTGCCCCAATTTTCCAGTGTGTAGAAGGGGAAATAGAGATATTTTTCCACTTACAGGAAAGGTATTGACAGGAGAGAGGGTTCAAGTGGGTTATTTGTACCTCAGACTTCCACTAATTTTTTATGACATATACTTGCCAAAGGTATTAGAAAATACTGTAAATTTTTGGATATTAATGTGAAACTTTATGGTGGAATTGTTTGACATGGTGGGATTTGGTTGGGTGGGGAGCCTGTTTTAGTTGTGTGTTGCTAGGATATAACTAGAAGGTATAAGCACAGGCCACTGAAATAGAAACTTTAGCAATGAAAATCTTCACAAATGTTTTATGTAGAGGCTGCCTCCTCCTGGGTCATCAAACTCAGTCCCTTTGCACATTAAATTTTGCTAGATTTTTTTTACACATGTATTGTGCTTGGTCTGTATTATTTAGTAATATTATTACCGTAAGTTCCTAAGTTACAGAGTTACCCCGCTTAAATATACAAAGCAAAAGAAAACCCCTGCCCTCAGGAGCTCAGCTTAAACAGATGAGACAGATGGAGATGTGAAATGATTCACCCAGGATCACAGCAGGAACAGGAGGTCAGTCTCAGACGAAGGTCTTTGAACCCCAGGTGGACCCAGGGAATTAGGCTGCCCTGGCTCCTCTGGGCTCCTCCTTGGAATGGTGCTCTCCTTCAGGCATTGTCCTATTTATTCTTTCATTTCTCCAAATAGAAAATCCAATGTGCTGTGGAGATAAAGTTCCAAATATGAGTTTATACTGGGAAAATAGAAATGCCTGATGTTAGAAAACAGAAGCTGGTTTCAGTATATCCTGGGTGTGTTTCAGAAAATGGATCTCTGATGATGTTGTAAGCTGTTTAGATCATGCATAAAACCAAGAAAAATGTAAATCTTTATCAGCATCTTTGCTTTATTATACTTTAGCATTTACTGTTAACAGTTGATTTTTGAACATGGTAAGTGAATCATTGTCCATACAGTAGTTGCGGAAAGCCTTGCAGCTTTAGAAGGAAAAAAAAAATAAAGAATGATCTCTGAAGACCTGAAGAGAGAAAAATTGGATAATAAACGTTCAATCAGTCTGAGGTATTTTGTAAATCAGAGCACTTTTATTTGGATATACTATTGTTTAACAGCCAGTTTAAATTGGGACCAGCATCCTGATTCTGGACAACATGGCTTTTATTGGAAGTCCCTGCCACTTTTAAACATCTTTAATACATTTTAAAAATAGAACTGTAAAAACCAGTAACCAGACTTCAAAGCAAAGACATGTTGTGCCAGAATTACGAAGCTGGTGCCGATTTTCACTGGTTGTAAAGCCTTGGGAGCGCCCTGCGGTCTGTCCCACAGTGACAAACACCAGTAATGCAGGCTGCTGGCGGGGGAGCACCCACCAAGAGAGGGCACCCTCAGCACCAGGGCAATGTGGGAGCTTGGGCCCTTGTCCTCCAGCCTCAATCATCTGCTCATGCCACTGTACACCAACAGTATGGCTTGTCCTTCAGGAGAGATTTTGGCTCTCAAGGCATGGAAAAGCAGCATGTTAATGGCAAATTAGGATGGCAAGTCTTTCACTTGGTTTTGGTGGCCACCAGCAGCATATTGCCTAGGGAAAACTGAGGGCCACCTACATGCATTACTCTGCATAAGAGCTTTTCTGCCAGAGCATGTTTGCTCTCCACCAACCATTTAAAAAGAAGTAGGTCCAAAAGAGGTATGTGACATCTTTGCATATTGACCCAGGAGTGGTTGGGTAAAAGAGTCTGTAAAAGATAGAACACTTATATATGATAGTGTTTTGTTATATATGATGTTTCCCAAGGGGAAAGGGGGGAAGGACAGCACTTCCTTTTCTTTATGTCTCTGTTTAATATGTGATAATTTCCACACGCTAAGGTGAAGGGAGAGGCTTTGCTGGGTTAAACTGAAGCTGCACCAGCCTGAGCTGAATACTGCCTTGGAGTTTGTGTCTCTTAGACCTACCTTGGTGGAGGATTAGACTCAGGTATTTTTGAAGCAAGCACTGGCAGTGGCTCTGGCACTTGAGCTGCATACTCTGCCGCTTGGCTTACAAGCAGGTCCTCTTAAGTATGATAATTTATTAGTAGTTTTGCTTATGGGCTACAGTTGCTGTATCCTTCTCTCAGAAAAAGCACTAAGGCAGTGCGCCCATATGCGGAGACTTCTGCAGTAGCTTTCTGCAGTGGTAGCTTTCTGCAGTGTGTATTTCGGCACTACTAATGTTATCATCTAGGAAGGTATTGCTGCAACACAGCTTGCCAAATCACTTTGAGATGAGTAGACTACAACAACAGGTTTAGTGCCACCTTCAGATAGGCAAGGATGTGAAAGGGATTTCTTCAGTGACATAACTGCAGAGATTGTTCACCTGGGAATAGGCTAATTGCACACTTGATGCCACTGCAAAGCCACCTATGCGTAACTAAAATGAGCACATATCTGACAACTGCGCTGAATTTTAAAAGAAATTTTAAAATATAGTGATTATAGAGCTTCAGGGCCTTCAACGCTGAAGATTTTATTTATTAAAGATAGATTTTGCATTAAAGTTTTGAAAAATTAGGACCAAAGTTGTGCTTCACTAAATGAGCAGTGGAAGAGCTTCTGATAGAATGTGAGTTCATGATCACACTAGGATTCTCTCTGGCTATAGCTTTGAGATGGGCTCTTTTGATTCTACCATTAGAGAATTACAACTTTTGTTATGCATTAGAATCTTACTTTTAAATCCATGGGTGTTTGTTGGCACCCTTTGCAGAAAAAAATCCTGCTGGTAAGTGGTTCCTGACATAAAGGAGCTATTTGATATTTACATGTGACCATCATTATGGTTTCAGATCCTCTTACAAAATTTAAATAACATGTCTGTATAGCCTACAAAGGGCTCTTCCAGGTCTTTTTTTCCTTAGTTGCCTTGTATAAAGGAAGTCAGGATTGAATTTCTTCTTCTTTTTTATTTCCAGGCAGTGCTATCTTCGTCTAAGTTTTTTCCATCTTAACAAATTTAGAGTTTAGTGAATTCTAATGCTGCTACTGTAATTCTGGAGAGCAGGTTACTAGCAGTGCCCAAGATAGCTGGTCTCCTCCAGATATGCTATGTAACATCCTCTGCAAGGAAAGAGGACTCAGCTTTCCCCACAGGAGAAGGGATTCATTACTGATGGTGCTGACCACACATGCAGCCCGTGCCTCTCCCAGGCTCTCTAGCTTTTAGGCTGTTAGAGCTGAGTACTGCTGCCACACACAGTGTATCTTAATCTTGGCAGGGGTTAAGCAATCTTGGAAGAGATTGCTGACTGCACACTTGGCAAAGGAGCTCTTTCTGGGAGGAGGGTGCGCCTCACCAGGTCCTCTGCTGCTTTTCTTCACTCCCATATCGAATTACTGCAGTGTTCCCTATATGGGACTGCTCTGGAAAGCACTGTTGATCCTCAAGTTGATACAAGCAATTGCTGACTGCCTGCTAAGCAGCTGCTAAACAGCTTTTTGGATCATTATGAGGTCCATGATGCCCTCAAACAGGACATCCAGGGAGAAACAACCCACCCATTGCTATGTATCCACATGCAAGAGCAAGGGGCATGCTGTGCAGATACCTACACAAGCCCATGACTGTGTGCTGGGGAGGAAAGTCCCCATGGCAGAAGTGTGCATTGCTGGAAGAAGTGCCACAGCCCTTGCGGCTGCTTTTGCCACTGCTGGCTATGCCAGCATGGTTAGCTGTGGTACTGAGTGGCAGACCCTACCCGAGTAGGGGGAGGGTATGAGGCAGTCAGACTGTTTTGTTGGGGTTTAGCTGCCATTCTCGGCATAAAGAGCTTGTTATTTGGTTAGCATGCGTATAAAGAACAATAAAAATAATGAGGAAGGGCAGACAGAGGATTGTACCTGACAGTTTTGAGTTTTCTGGTTTTTAGTAACAAACACTGCTCTTTTTCTTCCAAAGTTCCTTACAACCCTACTTTATCTAGCTATTGGATTTCTTGCAGGTGGCACAGCATGAGCACAGTATTGGAAATGTCGTGAGGACCTAAAGAGAGTGCCTAATCTCACCTTCTGCATGGAGGCTAAATCAAGGTGCTTGATTGTCTGGCTTGCCCTTCATAGGGATATTAGTCCATAAATACTAGTCCCTAGGCTGCCTTACACACCTGTAGATATGCACATTAGGACTCTCTATTGGTTACAAGCAAAGTGTAAAGGGCAGCAGGCTGAGCAGGGGCTGTGGGAAGGTCTTGGGAGCTGCTGTTTTTCACTGGCATCTATTAATAAGTTGAGGCTGAATTCTCTACTTTGAGGAAGAGGCCAGCAGAGAATTTTACAGCTGTAGACAAATTTCTAAAAGGATTTGGCTCATTAAGTGTTAGCAACAAATCACACAGGAATGCCCGAATATATTTTAAAAACAAATAAAGTGTAAGTTAAATACACAGAGGATTTTCCTTTCACTCAGAGGATAAATAGGAATTTTCTCATCTCTTGCTAAAGGTCTTGCAAGCAGGAGCTTTAATGTAGTTCGGGGAAGGTGTACAAATAAATGTATTTATCATTACTTGAGCAACCATTTCATCTCTGGAAGGATTCACTGACTAACCAAATTAAGGAGAAAAATTAATGTTTTCTTGGGCACTATGGGTGATCCTAACTGTTTTTTAACTCAGTGCCCCCATGACTCTGCTACCTGTATTTCTTTTTTTTGAAGGAAGTGGTTAAGAAACGTGTGATAGGCTTGAAATCATTCCAGCAAGTAAGTATGCAGAATTGAAATGGAACTGGGAATGATGGATCTTGATCTATTCCACTTACTGTCTTTGCCATTTCTTCCTATGACACCCTGTATTGTAAATTTTAACTCTGTCTGGTGTGAATCTTACTTATCTTCATCAAACTAAGGGAGGAAATAAAATTCTCCTCTGATTGACATCAGAGAAAATACCTGTTTGAGGAAGAAATAAAATATCTGTAACTGTCTATGAATCGTGATAATGTTATTAGTACCTCAAAGTGACTTATTTTCTTCCATCAAGTAAGTGACATCAGGATGCTTCTTGTCTAGCAGCCTTGGAGATTGCCCTTCTGAGCTGAAATTCTAGAATGGTTCAACATCATGCAAAATTATAAACCACTAAGCTTGTGTAACATATAAGTGCTTGAGCACTTATACAGCTCTTTGTTTGACAAGTCTGGGGAAAAAAAGCAAATAATACTTAGCATTCCCATTCACAGAGCTACAAAAATTTACTCACTGAGATTAAATTACAGTACAGTGAAATGAAAGTATGTATATGTTCCTGATAGAAATTGTGCAAACTTAAAAAAATGAAAGGCACCCTCCCCCTGCTGTAGTTAATGGAGTTCTGCAACTGCATTACACTTTTTGCTTTAGAAAGAGCACTTACACTCTACAGTCATAGAACTTCATTCAGCCTACATGTTGTTTTTCTCAGAGGAAGAAGGCACTTCAGTTTGCACCAGTAAGCACTACTTACATATAGCACAGAATATTGCCAGTATAAACTCAGTCAAAAGTCTGAGTCTTGGAAGTAATAGAAAAGTTATGCTCCCTCTACAGACAAGCATATGAATAAATACGAATGATTTATTACAGCATCTTGGTTTCTTTTTTTATTATGAGTTACAGCCTTCTATATAATACTTGTTTTGTTTCAGCAACATTTGCTGTAATGCTGCCCAGCACTGTTTGTTTTTGCAGTAAGTGGAATTAAAAGAATTTAAAGGTGATTAAAACTAAACAGTCCTGATTATTCTTTTTCCAGTGATATAATGCAGCCCCACACTTTTAAATCCTAGCATCCTTAGCCTGTTGGGCCAAGTAATCTAAACTAAGTTTTTCTTTTATTTTTCAAAACTTGTCTGGAAGTCACTAACAAACCATTTTCTCTCACTTAACTAGAGAAAGCTCTAACTTACGTGAACTTTTTCCATAGAGCAAGATCCTATCTTTGAGGAGATGGTACTTTTATTGCTTTTGGGAGGCTCAGGTATGATGAATTTCCTCACATAACACGTGAACTTGGGAATGATCCTGGCTCCAGTTTTTAGATACCAGTGTTCCCCTGTGGAAAGTCAATTAATGGCCTGAGCAAGCAAGTTTGTCTGCTGTGACCTAAATATTATTTAAAATCAACTATGATGATGAGCTGTTTAAAACTGCAGCTTCCTGTGCAAGGGTCCTACACAGAGTCCTTCGTGAAGATATATCTGCATACCCTTGACATCAAGAAAGGTAAAGTGATCTGTGTCCGATAGCAGGGTCCATCCCAGCCAGTGCAGATACAGGTGGCTCCATGCTGCCTTTGTTACGTTGTTGATTCTGTTCAAGGCTGTGCTCAAGCTGTGTGTACAGGAGCTATGAACTCTGCAATTGTGAAGCACTTCTTAAAATTGTCGTGAGAAAATCAAAGCAGAAGTAATGGTAATGATAGGATTGGTTTCCTTCATTGTGGTTATCTATTCCCACAGTTAGGCTCTCATTTTATTATCTGATCTTTATACCAGTGAGAAGAGGTAGTCATTATCTAGGACAGCTCACAGTCCAAACCAACAAGCGTTTATAAAGGAAAGGCTTTTCCTTATGCCTTTTTTTCTCTTCTTTTCTCAGTTTTCTGCTTGCATTAGGAATTTGTTAGGATTGATGGCCTTATCTTGCTGGCTGGGCAAAGCATGACACAACTGGTTAACAAAAATAACAAAAAAACCTGATACCCAATACAAAGTAATGACAGGTTATAGTCTTTATTAGCATTTACCTATGGGGGAAAAAAAAACAAGGAAATAAGTTGGTTATGAGAAAGAAAAGCAAATAAAGGGTTAAAATTGGGAAGATTTGTTAATAGAATATCCTAAACCACAGAGTGTAATCTTTCTTGTTTCTGCTTTGGTCTGTGTTTTCCAATATGATTTTAAAGGAGAGAAGGATGCACTTAACTAACTGCTGTTGCTGGTGTGAAAAAAAGTCCAATTTTTGCATTGGTTTTGAAGCCTGCTTGGTGAATTTCCTTGAAATCAGCAAGGTTTGTGCAGGTCACTAATCTCAGATAATTAGTTCTGGAGTTGAGCCAGCTAAAGGGAAACTCATCTTTTGCTTAAAGTAAGCAAACAGTGCAGCATGACAAGGGAGGGAGAGGTCTGGTGATTTGTGTTATAGTGCTTGTTTCTGAGAGTTGGATTTTGGATGTGTAATGTGAGAAAAGAATCCAAGCCAGAACTTGGCATGCAAGGAAAGGGAGTATTGGGTCTTGCCACTAATTCTGCATATAAATTTGGAACTGGGAGGAATAAATGGATAAGAGAAAACTAGGGTACAATTTTGAAAAACTCATCCAAAATTTAGATATTTAACAGTATTAGAAAAAGAATTAAGAATAATTTTTTTTAAAAAGCAGTGATGCGTTATTTTCCAAGGTCTGGTGTAGCAGCAATAGCCTGTATGGAGTGGATCCCATGCTCCTTCCCCTTCTGCTCTTGCCTGCAAGTGGTTCTTACAGAGGCAAATAAAGATAAGCTAAATATTCTAGATTTTTCTAAGTATGTGAAAAAGGCTGAAGAAAAAGAGCAATTCTACCTGTATTTAGTGTTGTCTTTTGTCACAGATCAGGAGGAAGTACTTTCAATCTGCTGGCTAAACTGGTGTCCCAGATCAAAGGACATCAGATACAATGGATCAAGAAAATATACATAAAGCCTTAATTGCTGAACCATGAAAATCTGTTGTGAGTGACAAGCTTTAGGGATAGACCCGTGTGATAGGTCTATCTCAAATTTGTTTACTTTTACATATGATGGATGCATTTCAGCTGATGGAGGCTTAAAGTTTTTGTTAAGGTCAGTGATGATATAGCATATGATGTAACAATCATATTTTTTCTGTCATGGATCATTTAATTATGTTAATTAACATCTTGGCAGAAAATGCAGTGTGGCAGAGCCTCTGGCACCCAAGGATCCTCATGGGATTCTGTTATTTCCCATGAAAACCTAAAAAAGTATCTATGGGGAGCAATGGATTTTTAGAGAAAATAATAAATGACTGCTCAGTAGAGTAAGTAGATGAAACAGCATTTAATGTATCTTTGATGTAGATTTTAGAGCCTCAGTTCTGTTGAAAGACAGCTAGTACATGCCGTACTCTAAGTCACTATTTTCTTATTGCAGAAGAATGGCTCATAACTATATACTGGATCAGACAGTATGAGAAAACCAGTTGTGGTTTTCTTGCTTCCTGGCTTTCTGTTTTGTGGTAGCAGTAATTTCTTGGTAGCCTGATGGTGACCCTGGGATAATCACCTTTCTTAGTTAATTACTTCAGGGAGCAAACATAGGATCAGATAATTTGTGAGTGATTAGTGGGTCTGGAAATGCAACGAGGCTGATAGGTTTGTACATGTGTGCAAATACATACATGTGGAAGTGGACTGTTTGCTCATTTGCTCCTCTCTGTCACCTATTGAAATATTTGACGTGACTAGTAAAAAGGGTGAATTTGGGTTCAGAGTGATGGGTGCTTTACCTGCTGTTGTGAATATGTGGTCAGTAGTACAGATAGTTGTACTCTCCAAGTTATAGCAGCAAGTCGTTGTGATGACCATTTCAAAAGATGGAATCACTCATTAAAAATTCAGGTCTGCATCTCAAGCCACCATACGGATGTCACTATAGCCCGTACAGTAACTTACAACATATATTTGACCTTACTTGAGATTTATTGAATTAGAGAGCTACTTTTAATTGTTTGTAAGTACTAATGGATCTGAATTTTACGAACTTATTCTCACATGTGGGTATGCTCAATATGCGCTTTCAGTGTGTCTGCCAATGCAGAGCCATATGCTATTTTTGACATTCTTGATTATAGTGTGGTTAATGTATCAGCAGTACTTCTGCTGCATTAATAAACAGCATTTAATTCTGTGTGATCTGTATCTGTTTGGGTCTGAACACACAAATATGCAAGTTTAAAATTTAATTTCTACCACTCTATTTCCAAGTAAAATATTTAATAGAAAGTCAACAATTAAGTATGGCAGTAGGCATATTTAATTTCAAATATGGGGCAGTTGATGTCATTCAAAGCATTATAAATGCTTTTTGCATATAATTAGCCTTGTGCTCAGGTCCTAATATTTCAAAGACTTGGATACATGTTAAATCAGTGGAAATATTCATATATGAAGAGTTAAGCGAATGCATAAATGTCTTTTCAGGACTGGGAGGTAATTAAGTGGAACGCTAAAAGATACCATTATGATCTTATCTAATCTAAAAGAGTGCAGTGTTAATGCTTGCTATTTGAGTCAGTTGTGCAAATACCACTTTCACAAATGCTTCTAAATAGGAAAACATGGATATTTTTAAGAAAAAAAACCTCAGGCTGGTTGAATAGATTTTACATTTTTGGCGTTCGGTATTAAAACGTGCTGTTACTGCATTAATTTCCACCTATGGGAGCAGTAGCAATATGCTGCTATTTTAGTGTGTGTAAGCTTGGTGGCAGATTTTTTCATCGGTGGCCAGGAACCATTTTCTTGTTACTACATTGAATTAAAAATTTATTAAAAAAGAAGCTCTGTTTGGTAAAAAGAGACAGTTTGTAACACTACCAGCGTTAAGATATCAATATTTATTATGAAGAGGAGGGAATCATATGCTCTGCAAAGGAGGTCTGGGAGATGGGGAAGATGCTGTTCCTACCAGGAACAGCAATGTGGTCAGGATAGCCATGCTACTCTACTGATTGGGTGTGCAACATCTTTTATCCCCTTTGTCAGCTGTTCAGATGTGATTTTTTTTACATGTGTAAAATGTATGGATAATATTTATTCCCATTTTGAAGAGTATATGATCTTTGGTTAAATAGTGCTATATAAATGCAATATTGTTGTATATAAGAAGGTATTAATAAGATTTCAAAGATTTATTTAAAATTCTTATTAGCTGTCTTCTTAAATGGCCACTTTGAGGGTGCAACCATTTATGTGTGGTAAGTGTAAAAGACCAGCAACTGAAAAACCCATTTCTTGAAAAAGGATAGCTTTTGACTTTTCCAGTGGCCAAACAATCTGTTTATGTCTTTGGTTTTGTTCTGTTTTTACAAAAGTAGGTGATGCTGTGTTCTGCTAATTCTGATTCAAAGGGATCTAGCTTAAGTCATGGCCCAGTAAATGAAATACCTATGCATTGACAACATGAGCACAGTTGTCTTTCTGCTATTATCTGGTCATGTTAGAAACATGATCTTGCATTTATAGCGTTAAAAACAGCTAGAAGTGTTCTGTATCGCAAAATATGGCCAGCTGATGATCACAGATATTACCACCCAAAATCTACAACTCTGTTGCTGCATGACACATTTATGCTTGTTGAAATGAATCACGCTGTTTAAGTTTAAAAAATGTTCCATTTGTATCTGCATACTTGCTACTGACAACATGATTATGTTTAAAGATTTCTGCAAATCCTGTAATAACAAGCAGGTGATAAAACACAGTGTTTGTCATGCATTTAAGATATCCTTTGCTGTATCCTCCTGAAAAGAAATTTTCCAGATAGAGCAGAGTAACTCTTCCAAGGAAGTTGTGCCTTAGACCACAGAAGCAAACACTTCTCTCCATTTCCCATTCCACCAGCACTATTCCATGAGTGCTGGTGGTGAGCCCAGGCTTATTAGATGCTGAGCAGAAGTGCAATTTCTCTGAGAGATTGTTGGTTAGACAAATGGAACACTTTCACTGATGCCAGAAATATGAAGGTGGTTGCAATTCATTATTTTAACATTACAATTATTTCCAATACTAACATGGTTCACCTCAATAATGAATCTAACTAAAAAATAAATAAATAAACAAATTCTGTCTGACTTATTTCAAGTAATCACTTTTATGTCAGCTAAATTTCAAATAAAATTGGAAAAAATTTAATTTCAAAGGATCAGTACCTGAAAAAAAATATTTTAAATTATACAAGTTTTTCAGAAGTGTCAATATGACTGAAATAGCTACAATGAAATTTTTCTATTAATATGAATTTATTTAACTTTCAAATCTGAAAAACATAAATAAGCTGCAAAAGAACCACTCTCTGACTGCCAAAGAACAAATCCTGCAGAGGGCTGAGAACCTCCATGTAGTATTTTGGTACCTTTAAGACCTATTTGCAGGAGCAGGAATATATCCTAAACTGATCAGAGTTTGTGCTGTTGATAAAACTTCTTTCTCTATCAGAAAATGACAGGTCATCAAAACAGATTTTTTTTTTTTTCATAGCAGTGTTCCACTTTGATTAAATTTTGTCAAAAAGATTTTGCATGTGTCAGATGGGATTTTTCTTTGGAGCGAGAGGAATTAACAACATTATGAATGAGATTCCCATTTAGGGGTTTAGAAAGATATCAGTTTATATCTTGTTTGGCTTGGCTCTGCTTGGGTTTTGTTTTAATGTTGAATAGAGATTAGCTTCGAAACCTCAACATTTTTCACAAAACAATGTTTTCCAGCCCATCTCTAGGTTTGAGGGCTCTGAGTAAGTGCAAAGGTATTCTCAGGCTTATAAGACAGGAGTGAATGTGTTTATTGATGCCCTTGAGAATAACATTGTGTAGCAAGGATTGGTAAAGTGAATAATCAAAAATAGAAACATTTGAATGCATATTCCGAATTCTGTGTATGTATCCTAAGACTGGGTTATGGCTTTGTAAGTATTGCAAACTAACTAATTTTAAATGAAATTTGAACTTGATTGAATCTCAGCATGAAGATGCCAACATTCAAATTGATTCATTAGCTGACCTGAATTCTCTGATAAAATTTACTAGCATGCACAGGCAGAGGATTCATCCTGGATGCTGTTCGTGTCATTAACAGGAACAACCACTAGCAAGATACACATGGTATCAACCACAAAAAAAGAAAATATTATTTTAAACATTTCAGTTATTTAGAAAAAAAGCAAATGCCCTATCATGTTAAAATATTATTATTTTTTTTACACCTATCACCTTACAACCAGTATAACAGCAAAAAGGCGACACAATGGAAGTTTTTATTGAGCAGAGTATGCTTGCTTCAAGAAGCTAGTGTGCCAATAGAGGCACACATCAAGTGAAGCTAACATACTGGGTGAATTATGTGTCCCATCACACCAATGACTGCGGAGCCATAAAACCACCCTAAGTGTTCTAGTTACAATCAATTACATCATGCTTTAATCACATTTTAATGATGTATTAACCAAGATTTCAACAGCAATTAGTTTAATGGGTGTTTGCTTTTTTAAAACTATTTTAACTGTGGCTATATCCAGTAAGATTAAGAAGGGGAGGGAAAAAAAATTAAAGCATTGATTGTGACCTCTTTCTTCTCCAGCAATTTCATGTGATGGGACTGAAGAGAGAGATTTTCCAGTTACTAAGCATTCATGATTCTTAAGAAAAAATGTGTTCGACTTTGCTGTGCGATAATATACCGTGAGATTTTTCTCGCCTAGGAAGATGCTGCAAAATCTAACATGCTACACTGAAAATAGTTAGTGCATTTCCTTTCCTTTAGGGCAGAAAGTATTACAATGCCTATTGATATCTAGGCAAAGATAAAAGAAGCATGAAGTAAAATTATTAATCCTACTAATTTTTAATAGAAAGGTTTAGAAAACTTCTGCAGCTCCTTGTAATATTCCTGTTGATGCAACATTTTCCATATAGAAAATTGACAAACATCTCTGGGAACCCAGCTCCTTTTAAAGCACTCCTAAGAATATTAACCGATGAAGAAAAGAGATTTCACAGCAAAACCCACATAAAAACCCATATTAGGAATGATACCGAACTTAAAGAATGTTGTAAAATGAGCATGGAAAAATGTACAAAATGAATTCATGCCCATTTACATGCTTTCAGTCAGGCTACCGGATAACAAAGCCTCTGTCTTTGTGTTAACACTGCAGATTAGGTCAAGTTTTTACCCCTCTGAGCTCTTTTCCTGTAAATGACGGGTTTTGATGTGAAACAAGCAACATGTCAAAGCAAGTTGAAAGATGTAGGCATTTTATGCCATGTCACAATGACAGGCCGGTGAATATTTGGGCCATTAGGGGCTTATTAGTGAATAAATGACCAGATGGTTCAGTGATGCACAGAGATGGACAGAACTGGATGCTACTAATCAGCACTGTCTGTACTTGATGTCAAATCACATGACACAGTAACCCATGGATACCGAATAAAAGTTACCATTAGCAAGTCAATTTGATATCTGTGTGGTGTAAACAGACTTATAACTGCACTTCAGAGCTGCCTGTTGTTAAGAAGAAATAATGGTAGAGTATTTAAATAAACACACTCCACTCTTATCAAGTTATGATAAATATAACTAGAATTTCAATTCCCAGACCTCCTTTTTATTCTGAAGAGACTGTGGAAGGACATTTACATATTAGACTACCTCCACAGACAAAAAAGCTGGGCTGGAAATGCTGTAAAAGAGGCACTTTCTTTGAACACCGTGGTTAGCAACATCAAGTGATGCTTTGTTTTTGCATTTGCCACAGGAATGCAAACTTGGAGAACAGGACCTGTTTTCTGGGGGAATGCCATTTGGGTTTCAGTGGATTCATGCTTTGATTTTTCTGGGGAGGTTGATACATGTTTGCTTGCCACTACCCTAAATTTTTCCCATGGGTTTTTAAAAATTTATTTTAACAAATCCTTGTTAGAAAGTCATTTCCAAAGCATTGCATCAGGGTGAGAAGCTTTAGGTGTTTGTTAAGGACCACATCCTGATCTAGGAGCTGATCCTGAACCACTACTGCAGAATAGGAAGTGCCAGTCTGAATGGAGGGGGTAAGCCAAGTCTGTGGATAGGGGAAGATTTGCTTCTATACTAAATCTCTGTGAGCTTAAAATAAAAGGAAGTTTTGCCTTGAATTCAGGGGAAATACATTTGTAGACTGGCAGTTTGAGGGATATCCTCACCTCCAAGCCCATGACAAGCATGGCAATAATGCACTTTCATTAAGCAGAAATATATGCATATCTGAGGCATGCTTTACTTCTCTCTAACGTTTTTTTTTATAGCAAATGAGAACAAATACAGTGCTATGACTAATGATTTTTTTTATGATGTACTAATGTGATTTACAAGGCGTTTTGAAATGCTGAACGAAACTTGCTTGAATTTTTAAGTGGGAAGAATTGGATATAAATGTATGTTACCCCTTTTCTGTAAGGGTGATGAAATTGGCATAGGAATTTTATGTAGTAGGTTAATAATGTTCGGTGGCTCTAGCCATGTTTAACCATGAGTGCCCCTTGATCCTGATCTTCTCCCTCTTGTTCCTCCTTTGTGGAAAGAATATGGAAAGAGTTTTAAGGTATGAGTGGTCAAGGAAACTGAAATTTGCTGTTTCCATGATTAAATAAGGAATCAGGTAAGAAACTAGGGAAATCCAAGGAATACTATGTGAGCAGTCAGAAATATGCTTGTATATTGAACATACTAAAACCTTGAATTAGCAAGAAATATAGCAGAATGGATTAAAATTGTAGGATATGTTGCCTATTTTATAATCCCTGTTGTAGCATGGATGTATTTTTATAGAGAAGATACAAAGATAATTAAAATAGTATATATTAATTACACAGGATTGTCCTTTGGGAAGATAATGCTACACTACTTATATTGCTATAGTAAGTATTGCAAGAGTGTATTAGACAAAACACTAATATTTTTAACTGTGTCTGATTCAGTGATTGTCTGAAGATGCCTGGGTAAAAAGTAAAAGGAAACAGGACATACATAAAAGGATCCTTTGGATAGAATTCATAGTCTAGTGATGTTATGGAGGCTGAAAATCATGGGTTAGAAATAAGATGAGTTTGAGAAGTCTGTGGGAGAGAGCTCACCAGCAGTTATCAACAACAGTGGACTGGGTTCATCCTCTACGTCAGGAAACCCTTACAGAATCAATTGCTAGAGGCTGGGTAGATCTACCATGCCAAGGATGCTTTTAGATTGAATTTGTTCCTTCAACTTTAAAGTTAAAGGTATATCCTTCAGTGTTCATTGCTTGGTTTTTTTTACATTAAATTGTCCACTGATGTAATTTAAAAATCCCACTAAACATGGAGAAAAAAAGTGGAAAAAAAGTGCTTTATAGCTTATCTGTTTTCTATTCATTTTGATACTAGACCTGGAAATGAGACATGCCTGCAAGCTTTAACAGAAGTCTGAAAAATGAGTGGCTTACCCAAAAGGTTCAGCTGGCCAGCCCTGAAACCTCAGACTGCATTTCAGACTGAAAACTTATTTTTCAGTGGAACTGGGATAACTTCACTGATTTCTGTAGAAGCCATTGCAATCTTGGTAGTTTCAGCACAAGCTAAATTAAAGTTTATGTTCTTTTAACAAAAACAACGGTCTCCCCTCTACCCTTACCTCCCAAAGTTGAATCCTGTAGATAGGACAGCCTACAAAGAGCTAAAGAGAAGCATCATATGAACTCATGTGAATGCTTCTTTAACAACATTTATTTATTTCCTGGAGGTTTTATTTCCAATGTAAAGGGGAATTACCACTCAGCAGATTCTTGCTGTAGTAGCTTTCCTATTCCAATTACAACAGAATTCTTTTTACTCATGGTTTTCCTTGGTTTTGCATATGAATTGATGGTCCAATATAACTCTTTGCAAGATGTCAAGACATTCAGAAGGTATTTTTTTCTGTAAATAAGGATGTTGACATTGTGTTGATGTCAACATTACTCCAAAAGAAGCACAACTTCCTTACAGCAGTAATACCTTATAGAAAGATTTCATTTTTAGAAAACTTGGTTTTGATAGAAGGAACTTTAAAAATTAATTTCCATAGGAAAACTTTCTATGTTGATATATGTAATATTTGCTTGGCAGTAATAAATAATTTTGCAAAGGGATGTAAAATAATTGTTGTTACTTATAGTGGCTGTCACTCCAGACAGTGGTAGCTCAGTGGAAATACCCAAAATCCTTCAGAGAAATATAGTGAAAATCTGGGTGTCTGCGACCTGTCGTGGTTTAACTGCAAACTATATGTATCTGACAAACATACTGTAAGAAAGGGGTAGTACGGGTGTGCATGCAAATGTGATGGATACTTTCCCTCTGACTTTCAGGTTTGAAGGTGCACACCAGTGCTTTATTGCTGGCTGGAGAGTTCAAGCCATCTGAGTCTCTGGAAGAAACCTTTCCCTCTCCTGCTTTGTGGTGTCAGCTTTCCACCTGGCTTGTACAGTAGAGGTGGACATTTGTCCTGTGACTTGCTTGACACCGGCAAGGATTCTGTGGTGACATGGAAGACTCAATGTGTGCAAGAGCCTGGGTTTTGCCAGGCCTTTGAGTGAAGACTACCTTGCTACTCTTCAGTTTTCCTAGCGCACACATAACTTGGGCCAATTTAAGGCAAAATGCATCAAGTAGCATATATTTGTAAAAACAAACACTTGAAAACACAGTTTAGAAATGTTCATAAAAGGCAGAAGTGATGACAAAAAAGATCTGTATGTGTAGATCTGCTTAGATTTCTGTGAGTTCTGGAATATCTACTGCATGGCTATAGATGATCTCAGCTCCACATAAAATTCTCTGTTCAGTGGCAAGAATCCTAAAGGAATGAGTTCGTGAATAGCTCAGTTGGGGTTAACGTGAATTCTAGCAGCCTACTGGGTTCTGGATTGGGGATGGGGTGAAAGAGGAGAGGCTAATGAAAGCACACCTCCCAGGGCTTCAGCAGTAAGAAAGAAGCCTGAAAGCCCAGAGAAATAGGAAAGCCACCCACAAAGGAGTCAATTGAAAGTTTTAGTATATATTTGGTAATCTCTAATTATTCAATGGACAAAGATTAGATAAACATTTTGGAGGACAAGTCTCATGAAGTACTAACAGCTTTAGAGAAAGATTACAAAGAACATCCTAAGTAATTGTGTTAGATTGTGAGTCTTAGAAGACAAGGAAGAAAATCTGTCTGCCCACCTACTGCCTATTTCCATTCCCATTGAAGTCAGTTGAAGTTTTGACATTGCCTTTTGTGGAAAAAGCCTGACCCTGTGTTTAGTACATTACATTGAATAATTGCAGCATACCAGCAGAATGATAATGAAAAAGAGTATGTCTTTGACCTGCTGCCTCTGGTGGCTTTGTTATAAGTTTGCTGAGGATGCAGCAGCTTCATATGAGCTGCTGCTTATGTACTAATTAATTTACCTGTGTACATATGAATAGCTCTTCTGCAGTGGTTTCCTAGCAATTCAATTCTGATATGCATCCTTTGTTTTCAGTGACAGGATGTGTGGGTGACTGGATGTGCATGACCACAGGCTTCCCTGTCATAGAATGTTCGGATAATTTTCATGATTACCTGTTCTTTTGGCAAATTAATTTGAGCAAGTCTCTTATTTGTCTTATAACTTCAGAGGTTTGGGATATGAGTCAAACTTCTATCAGAAAAACAAAGCAGCTGGTTATTATATCTCTATTCCATATTCCAGTTCATATTTATGATATTTGTAAAGAATGACTTTTAACACTTGAAAAAATATGTTGACTTAATTCTGCCTTGACAGGGAGGGTATTTGTTGATGTTACTAATCCAGCATCCTCCTCCTTCTGACTGCTAAATTCTAGTAATGAAATTATTTCAGTATCAAAATATGCAAGTGTATGTGTGTATGTTTTTCTAAATGTGTGTTCATGCATTAGGTAAGCTGCATAGAGGAAACTGCATCAGGTTTGTGTGGCAAGGGTTTGGTAGCAGGGGGAGTGTCATGGCTTCAGCAGTAGCAGTCATTTTTCTCCTTCTTAGTAGTTGGTGCAGCACTGTGTTTTTGACTTGTGGCCTGAGAACAG
>JAOEHY010014327.1:0-17460 GCA_025447955.1 Psilopsiagon aurifrons
CCAGGCCAAAAGTCAAAACCACAGCACTGCACCAGCTACCGAGAAGGAGAAAAATGACTGCTACTGCTGAACCCATGGCAAAGCTATTCAAAACATTCTTGCCCATGTTGCAAACTGAGCCCAAGATTTCCTCACATGCACTGCGTAAAATAACCCATGTGTAGTTCCCTGAATTTCTGTTGGATTTCTTAATACTTCCTCCAAGAGCTTCAAAAAATGTTTTAAATTAAGTCAGTTGCAGCTGCTCTGTCAGGAATTCACTAAGCACTGCAGCCACTGAAGCAATTAAAAAAATTGCACAGAAGGTAATTAAAAGCCTTACTGGTTCTTGCTATTAGACTGACATTTTAAATGCCTCTAGATGTTTTATTGTGCCAATAACCTATTTCCCTAGTCTCGAAGAGAAATACAACTGACATCAGTAATTTACTAAAGTATTCTACAGGTATCATAACATTCCAACTAGAAATCTATATTAAACCATTGTGGCTTTCTGTTCCACACAGTCTTCACCACAGAACTTAATGAAACAGTAGTTGTTAATGAGCATTAGAGTTTAATCTCTTATTCCCATTCCCTATAGTTAGCTGTGTAATATTTTTATTACTTGTACACAAAGAGGTGCTTTCTGTTTATCATGAGCATGTGGGCTAGAGGGAATCAGGCAGAGATTCTCCTTCTTCTGTACAGTAACAGAGCAGAATTCCTGGTTTATTGTATAGGGCATTGCAAGTAGCCTTTCTCTGCTATGATGAGCTTTACTTAATGAGCAGGGCTGTACAGTGTGTGACTGGCTGCTGCCCACAAGGTCTGCAAGGACATAGCTGGGTTTCTCAATGCTTCTCCAATCTCAAGTGCTGTGTTTGGAGACAGGCTAATAGCAGAAGGTCCCTCTTGGAGGCTGGAGTTAGTCCCCAGAGCTAGCAAAGTTAGGCTGCCTTAGTATAACCCTTCCCAAACCCCGTGTTTGTCCAGAAAAGGAAAGCTGGCAGGATATTAGGCAGTTCACTAGCTTTCAGTTCAAGGGCCAAACAGATACTTCAAAAGGATGCAGGGAAAATATTTCATAGCATTTTCCCTGATAGCCTTAAAATGTGAACATGCTAATCCAATAACTTTCCAGTGTGCAAATTAATTACTGTTACTCATCCCTGGTAGGTAGTTATAGGAAAACTACATGGCACAGAGGAAGGTAACTGGAGGCTGCTGAAGGATTTTCCCCTTGATTTATTTTGTAGATTCCACTGGAACATAAAATCAAAACAAATTTCAAGTATATTACACTAATCTGTAGAGCATACAGCAGTAAGAAAGTAAGACTATGCCAAACTGCATTGTGTTATGAATGGTATAATGTCTTAAAGTTTGACAGAAATTTTTCTGATGCATAAACATGAGGAGCACCATTAATGCTGAGCTTTCAACTTTGATTCCATTTTCTATATCCTAGTAACCTTAATGCTATGTAAACAGCGGTACTTTGGAAGGGGTTTCAGCAGTATACAACCCCACACATATTTCTGTGACCCGTGAGAAAGCCTACACAGGCTGGCTTTCATTGACCTCTGTGGTGTCCTTTGAATCATATCGTGCTGATCGGTGCTACATGTCCCTATAGTTTGCATCAGCAAGAATGTAAACCCTCAAAACTCTCTTGGCACTAATCTCTGAAGCCATGGCCAATTCTCTTTTTTTAATGGGGCATTGAATTATTCCATACAGTGAGATGCCTGTCGGTTTTCAGCATAGCTCTGTGTATGCTGTAATGCCTCCAGAGATAAACTATCAGTAGGATTGATCAGGCAGGGATTCATTAAACAAAACTGAGTAGAAGAAGAATTTGTGCATGTACTGCCCATGATGAAATAGATATTTTGATAAGGTTGCTTAATGAAAATACGTGATGTGTGAGTAGTGATGGGCTAATTAATAGAGAGTTAGCTTTTGCACAAATGATTTATTTTCTAGAATTGCAATGGGAGGAAGGTCTAAGAATCAGAAAATGGAGATCTATGACCATTTCCCCATTTTGCCACAGATTTAGCCTTGAGACATTTAGTTCCTCCTCTGTATAGTGTCCCTGTTCTTCTGTTATAGGAATAAAAATAACGGCACAAGGTGCACCTCCTTAGGGCAAAGGTGGTCCTTCTTTTCAAAGGGAGAAGGCAGAGAGTAAGTTACAGCCTTCTTTGAGAAGCACAGGGGCAGGCAGCTGTAGTGCTGGCCATCCTCTGCCACAGCTGGACATCTGTGAGTGCAGCAAGTTGTGATGTAAGCAACAGTCAGCAGAAAGGTTGTTGCGGCTATGTGGTACTCATTAACTGGTTGTATGGCATATGCTTTTTTCAGAGGAAAATACTGTCAATGTAGTACGTCATTGTTATAAAAGAGAAGACACATCAGAAAACACAACCCAGCTATACCCTCCTTACCTCTGCTTCTAAACCATCCTACTATACTTGCCATCATGCCCATGAGCACCAAGACAAAATACTTAGTAGGTGCTTACTCATATCCCTAGCATGATTCATGTATTGCTGGTGGTATCTGTATCACTGCTTAATAATCTTTGTCATGATCTCCTACCATTAAGCCAGTAGTGCTTCAAGCACTTTGGTCATTCAAATCTGCTCTATTGTTCATTAAGTCAAATGAGTTTCTATTGAGTTTGAAGGTCAGCAAGTAATAAAATCAGGCATTTTATTACCTGATTTTGCTGAATCCTGGTTTAACTGTCACTGTTTAAGGCCAAGTGAGGGATATATTGATTTCTGCATTTGCCTACACTCTAGCCAGCACATCATTTCATTTGGATTTATTTGTGCTCAAAGGAGTTCTCAGCTGCTTTACAGATTTTTATTTTTTTTAATATCTGTCACAAAAAATCTCACAAAATACCAGAATTTCATTAAAAATGATCCTTGTCCTCTACTTGGGTGAGGCTGTACTGTCTTTTTAACGAGGCAGGGAGAATTCCTTTCAAGCAAAAGCCTTTGAAACCGGACCTTTAATGCTCTGCCATCTTTGCATGTAGGAAAGATCACTCTGAGAAACGATGATTCCTTCTGAGCTTCATACCATGAAAGAATAGCACGTCTGGAGTCACTGTCCAGCTTCTTGTAATGGCTCTGTTGCCAAAAGTCATCTAACTCCCTTTCAGTCTTCTGGCTGAGCTGCTCATGGGATTTCTCCAAGTGAATCATTTAGCATGGGCAGCTTCAATAGCAACAGGTTCTCACCAAGCAGGCGGGGCAGCACAGCTGGGTCCAGCTGAGGACACGTGTTCACAGCTTGAGGGAGCATGATTTTTTCAGGGAGTAGAAGCCAAAGCTCTTGTAACAGACTTCTCTGCCTAATGATGTAACATTTGATGCTCTAAAGCTAAAGCTTAAAAACATTTTAATTAGGAAACTTGTAGATGGTTAAGTCTAACAGTAATAGTCTAAAAGTGTTTGGGTGGGAAACCAGGCTGTTTAGGTGAAGTCGAGAGCTAATTCACTGCCATGCAGAGTAATTTGTGATTAAGGTTATCTGCAGTATCTAACCTTTTCGTAAATGCCAGCTGCATAATGACTGTCAGTATTCTCTCCTCAGATACTACATTGCAGAAGGTTCTATCTGACCATAAGAATCTATTTAATAAGACTCTAATGGGAAATGACCAGTATCTGAGTATTACAGATTAAAAGTGACAATGCTAATTGACTGTAGAGGTATCTACATGAAGAGGGACCAGAAAAATCATTTAAGTCTAAATGAAATTGGACTAATTTGATATTTGATAAAGCATTCCATTCCTCTTGTGTTTGGCAGTGTGAATTAGCTGGTTTGTGTCAGGCAGAACTGTTTTCTATTTAACAGTAGGCTAAGACTGTTGGGGAGTGAAGAATACTAACTTGGGGAGTTTAGGAATTCATTAGTTTCACTAAAATTAGAAGTATGTAGAGAAGTTTGTATTGTATGTAATTTTAATTTTTATGGTGAGGAATTACATTTCATTTTGTATATGCTGAAATCAAACTCTAGAAAACTTATCATTTGATTGTGTGCATTTGTGATTTCTAGTAAAACAAATGGGGTACACAACCGCATTTCTACTCTGAAGATGCAAATTTAATTACTTTTCTTCTTACCTTTAAAAAAAAATTTGCAAATAAATAGAGAAATAGACAATCACAGTTATATTTTATGAGGAGTAATTGGTAGGAATTATAGTAAGAGGAAAATGATCATTCATGTCATAAGCTTATCTCAAAATTGACTTAAAATAATTACATATCAGATAAATGCATGTGGTTAATTTCTCTACTGTTTGCTGTGCACAAATCTTTAAATTCAGTTAAAGGGGTTGCAGTAAAAATTAATTTCTCTACATGATTTTTTTACAGGTCTGAGAAGGGAATGAAATGCGTAACATCAATTCCACATAACATCAATTCTGCATGACACCAATTCCACGTAACATCAATTCCTCATAACATCAATTCCGCGTAACATGTTATATGCACAAAAAAAAGTGCAATATTTGCAGAAGAAGTTTTTGAAAATAAACATTAGTCATCCTTTAAAGTCCCATGTTACCAAGAAAAATTCTCTTCTAGCATGGCTCTATGTCATTTCCCATAGGGGAAAATAGTTGTAAATATACACAAAAAGGCTTAAGGGTTCAATACATGCTGCCATTGCCCCCCTGCTTAAAATCTACTGAAGTTAGATGTCTTGTGTATTAGAAGAGCACATGCTCTACCTTGCCAGATTTATTTTATTTTATTATCTTATTTTATATATTTTCATTTATTTAATTTTATTTACTTTTAATTTCAATTTATTTTATTTTGATTTATTTTTAATGCAATAATTATATAATTTTTTTATAATCTCTGGTTGTTTTTTTAACCTACATGAATGTAAGGAAAGCTGCCAATGAATTAAATACAGAATGCAGCAAGTTAGTAGAGAAAAGTTACATATGTGCTGGAACTCAGTATGTGAGCAATTCTGCTGAAGTTTGAGGAACATGTGGCATGGTTCAAACCAAATGAATCCACTAAATCTTCACAAAATCATCTGCTTAGTGTCTCTGGTGGAAGATAAAGAATGAGAGAAGCATGGTAATTTTATAGCAATATGCATTGGAACATTCTGGCTTCTCACTGTCCCTGCTGTATCCCCAGCTCATATCTGAGAATGTATGCAATGTGCTCTGTGGACATTCTGCCAGACCTAGGAAGGAAATTTAGATGGGAAACAAGCAAACAAAAAAAAATTGTAACTCTTTGAAATACTGTAATTGTGCTATTGTACGATTTTCAGATTAAGGTTCAGGTAATTTATTTTTGAAGTAACATTTTTCTGTGTTCTGCTTATATAATGATAGGATTAAGGCAAAGCAAAGACTGTTCTTAGAGTTCAGAATGCAGTTTTCATTTACTTTTATACAAGAATTGATAGACAAGTCATACAGCTGCTGCAATGTAAAATAATAATCCACAATTACTCACACAGCATGGAGATGGAAAGTGTGAAAATAGTCAACATGAAAGTGAACCATAGAAGGCATTGAACTTAAATATATGGCCTAATTCTCCTCTTATGTCAGTTTTTAGGCTAATATAGCTTTTACAATATGAACAAAACCAACAATAATTTCACTGATTTCTGTGCAGCTGGTCCTTAGATAAGAGAAAGCGTTTAGACTTTGATTCTGTAGTCTTCAGTTTGAAATAAAATGCAGTGTTTTTCTTGCCTTTAATTTTTTATTATTAAAAATTAATAGGTACAGTACTAAAGAAAAAAAAAAAGTGTAATTATATAAATACTGTAGCCTTGGTTAACTTTGATCATAATGGCCTTTGAGGCTGCACAAACTCATAGTGTTTTGAAGCTTGCCTGCACAATTCAGTCAAACATAGATATCATATAGCTGCATATTTATATTTGTTATTCAGCATATGTATTTGAAGTCATATATTTGAATTAAACTCACTAGTAACTTGGATTAGTATTCTTTCAGCCCTAATTATCAAACCCTGATGTCAGTCTTTTTGTTAGTAATCCGTAAAGTGCCACTTATTCATTCTGGATATGGGAAGGAGTATTTTTTGAAACCTGGCTATGTGAGCAAGTAATTGGGTACATATTCTGCAAAGGGCAAAGTTAGCCATGTTTTATTACAAAGTACCGATTGACTAATGGCTAACTTGGTGAGCAATGTCATTTGGTTTTCTTTCTGCAAGTACTCTTTGACTATCATGCAGTTAATTTACCCTGTCCTTTAACCCTGGCTTGCCTAGCGATGAAACTGTAAATTGTGATTCTTATGTCATTTTATGGTGAGCAGTAACATGCAGAGACCATCTGTATGGTCTAGTTTATAAGGTCAACTTCAGGAACCTAAGACCAGTTTATCAATTGCAAAACAAGCAATTCTCCTGCTCTACCTGCTCTTTGCTTCTTCCATATCTGGCCTTCAGCTGGGAAAGTCTGCTCCCCACTGTACAAATTATACCTAGATAATCCTGTAGCTTAATACTGGAGATGACCTATTTCTCAGTTAAAAACAGGGAGAAGATGTTTTTTCATGTCTTTCTATGCTTTTCTGTTAGCACAAGATGTAATTGTAGACAGAAATATGAATACATTAGCACAAGAAGGAGATCTATATGAAATTACAAGACATGGTTCCTTGAAATTATATTTATTAAGCTTTGTGGGTGTTTTAAAACTATGTCAGAGCAAAAATCGTGAAATATTTTACTTTCAAGACTTTTAGTCAATTTTAAAAGTAATCTCTTAAACTAAATGTAATTCAGATTTTATTTTATATTCATGCCTCATGACATAGTGGAGGGGCAAGGAGAGGATGACTACAAAGGTAAGAAAGGCTACTTTTTCTGAAGATCACCTCTATGGAGAGGCATGTGTGTCCGCACAGACTTGCATGAGTAGCTCCTGCAGATAAGTAATTTTAATAAATAGCATATATGTAAATATTTTTTAAGACCACAAGAAATGACAAAAAAAAGTTCTGTTTTTTTTTTTTCCCCCCCTGTTTTATCTTCCTGAGTCTATACAGGAAAAATGCACATATCCATTTAAAAATGTGATTTACTTTTTATTTTTTAAACATCAATATTGTGCCAGAATCATTTTTAACCTAACTGTAGAATCCATCACTGTCAACAGGTATAAGAATGGCTTCACTATTTTTTTCTTTCCAACAACTTTCCATTTTGACATATAAAGAAGAGTAATTTTGTAAAATTCCAAACTTTTACAAAGGTAAGAAATGGCAAAATAATAACAACATTTGTCTTCTGTCAAGAAACATTGACATGGTATTACTACAGCAAAATTGGTTTGTGTTGTGAAGTGTGTCTCATAGATAAATCAGATTTGAGACTTTAAGCTAACTAAATTGTACTTTAGTACTGATCTCTATAAGAATATCAAGACATATGATACTGAATTTATGTTTTTTTCAGGTATTTGTGGTTTTTTTTTATTATTTTTTACAAAAATGGGATAAGACACTAGCTTGAAAAAAAAAGTATTTCCTATTTCCTGCTCTTTGTCTTTGCTTTTTTTACACTTAACTCTAATATGATTCAATATGTCAGCAAGCAGACACTGCATCCTCAGCCTTGTATATAAAAAAGCAGAGGTGAGGTAAATCTATATATGGATTTATTGAAAGATGCCTTTTTCTTTTCAGATTAAATAGATATCATTCCAGCATTCAAGAATAAGTACATTTATATTTCCACGTAATTCAAATACATGTGAGACGCATGTAGCCAAAATGGATTTGTAAAATCTTTACAGGCATATGATATTTATCAGACTGTGCTGAATACTTCTACATTAGGTGTACAGCTTGATGAAGGCATTGCAGAAGATTTGGAAGTACTACTCATGGTCATGCTTTAGCTAGAATTTTTAAGCTGACATCTGTCTGAGCATCTTCTTGCTTCAGGGCATCCTCCACATGGTCTAGGAGGTGCTAGGCCACTTTGCCAAATGTGCAGCTTGATCTGGTTTCTTCATTCCTTGCTCTGCAGAACACCAATGCCTTTCCCCCATGAACTTGAGAGAAACAGCAGCAAACAATTAGCAGTTCTTCAATACTAGGAAATATCCATCTGCTCTTGGCACAACTGTTTGTCAACATATAAATAGCTGCACTGCCTGCAAATGGAGCAATTTTCTTCATCTGGCTCATGCTTCCATTCCTCCCTACGCAAGTGGCATTTGCAGTTTGGTTACAGGAATTAGAATAATCACCAAATGTCAGTTCTTGCCACATTATTTTAAAAGAAGTGATTTCAGCAAATAAATGGAAACATGGAGAATCACTGAAAGTTTTTGTCTTGGTTGTTGGTTTGTTTTTTTTTTTTTTGGGGGGGGGGGTGTCACTGGAGTGCACTTTCAGACTCAAAGATGGGTAAAGAACATATCCATTGGGCTGTGTTTGATTTTGCATTGTGTAATTAGTTACCTGCTGGAGCTTCTTGCAGCTTTTCCATTTGCTTTTATAAGGGCTAATCCTAACTAAAGAAGAAAAGAGTAATTCTGTGACCAGTGAAACTTGTGAAGCTTCGTTTCCTGCAGCTCCCTCCCACGTGGTTTCTCTAGTGTCTAACAGCTTGGTTGAGTTCACACTGCAGGTTCTCCCACAGTAAGATACCCAGATTAGTTCCCTTTCATTTGACTTTCAATTTTCACAGAACAAGTAGAAATTTACTTTATTTTCAACATAATGTGGAATTATGTTTCATTTCTTAAAAAAAAAAAACCCAGCCCACATATAAAAACATTGGTGTTTTAGAGCAGCTACAGAACTGTGTTTCACTTTGTCCCAATTAACTGGTGATCATAAACGCTATCAGCTGTGTAATGGACACAGTGGTAATGCTTACATATATCTATAATTGCTCTTGATCCTGCCATTGGGCTTTCTGAAACACTGCAGCATTTTTAAACATTTGGAAGAGGCAAATAACTCATAGTTTCCTCTCCTTCCTTCCATAATTTTGTTTAATTAGATGAACATGCAAGTACAAGTGACAGCTACTCTCAGTGTCTGTTGAATGCTAAGTCAATGAACCCTGAAGCTTATAATCTAATCAATATACAACATAGTAAATGACTGGTAAGTCTGTTCTAGTAAGTTCAGCATTTGTTACATTTTTGGACTCCTGTAAAGTTTAATCTCTGTGGTTTGATCCTTTGCAGCAGACTTGTGAGTCTGATTTCAGTTAGCTTTGTTTAAATCCAGCAAAACTCCATGGCTTCCAATTTTTCTCTGATCAAGATGCACTGGGGGGAACAGGCAGAGCATGTAGCTTTGTTTTGACTTGCCTTTTAATGCACTTATTAACCATATCTGTACTAGTGATATATTGATGGAAAAGTTTTACAGAAATAGAAGTGACAAGGCTCCAAGGAGTTCTCAGGCTGCAATCCAGGTTGAACTGAAATTATCTCTTGAACAGTCAGGTATTATTGCATAAATGTTGACAGATCCCAGCTGGCCAAGCTCTGATCTCAAACCAATTTCATTCACTTTCAAACCCACTGGCTTCTGCAGTTTCTTTATTTTAAATTGGCACCATGTAGACATTCTTATTTTAAGAATTAAATGTTTTTGTAAAGCAGTTTGGAAACTGAATGGTTTGCAAGTTTCATCTTCATGTGATGCGGCAGAGGTTTTTAGGTTTCTGAGGAAAATTACAATATTGAACAGAAAAAGACATAAGCATAGAATCATAGAATCATAGAAAAGTTAGGGTCGGAAAGGACCTTAAGATCATCTAGTTCCAATCCCCATGCCATGGACAGGGACACCTCCCACTAAACCATATCACCCAAGACTATGTCCAACCTGGCCTTGAACACTGCCAGGGATGGAGCATTCACAGCTTCCCTGGGCAACAGTTGCATGTCCTTTTTATGTTGAGGACACCAGAACTGCACACGATACTCCAAGTGAGGTCATAGTCTTTTACAAATGGTCATCCTTGTCATTACTAGATCTTTGCAGATGTTTAGGTTCATTATCAAGCTCCTTCCTGTTATAGGAAAATAAACGTAATATTCATGTGCTGGATGCTTTCTTCTATAAATTGCAGTCAAGGTAGTTTTCTGTCATTTGCAGGCACTGTGTGCTGCAAACCCAGTTTCTTAAAATCCTTTGTGAGGAAATGGGAAGTGGATAGAGGAAAAAAAACTGTTGCATGCTCCTGCTGAGCTGGTCCTTCCAGACTGACTAGCCAAACGCCAGCCGTGGGTGTTGGTTACTCAATATCTACATGCCAGGTCACATAGGCTTTGAGAATCATTTAAAGAAGTTGACTCCACCATTACTGTTGTGGAGGTAAAAGCTATGACATGATCTTTGCATCAGCCAGTCTGTATGCAATGTCTTGTCTTGTTGCAAGAAATTGGTGCTTTTTTTCCCCAAGCTAAAGATGACCACCCAATGTGCAGGGATGGTGCTGGTGATGAGTAGGATTTGAGCTGCCTGCGGAACTGTCCTTGGCCTGCAGATATCCTGCTGTTGCTGCATTTCTGGGCCTCTGCTGGAGGGGCTACTTCATGAGTTGGGAACTAAGGTGGAATTTGGGTTTACATCCAGAAGCGGCAGACTGAGATTTCCAAATGAGCTTCCATATATTTGCAACTGAGAGCCTCCAGAAATAAAAGCACAGGACTCCTATGGTTCAGCTTTCAAGGCTGGTAGTAGCCTCTGTTATCAGCACAGATTTGTCTGAATTTGGGACCCTTAGGTCCCAAACTAGGGAAGCACTCAGATCCAATTTGGCTCACTATTAAAGAGGGAGCACTGAACATTTTAGATCCAGATCATGTCTGCATAGCAGAGTTTGAATATGTTAATTTTCCTCTAATCACAATTTTGTCACGTGCAACACATGCTACTTCTGAGATTTATGAAGACCTGCTTGAGAGGATGGTTGATGCTTGTCACATCATTGGGACAACAGTGGTTTAGGAGCTTTTAGCTGTTTAAATAGCATATTGAAGAAATACTTGTCTGTTTGTATTTACCTACTTACTAGATATTTATTGAGAAGATTTTACGAGAAAATCTTGATTCTTGGTCTAATAACGTTAATGATAATCAATGTTATTAATGTCTTAATGACATTAATATATTAGCATAAACTCTGATATTGTAGTAAAGTGCCAAGAACTATTTCCTTCCTATTAGCAATTGCTGCTGTAAGTTTTGAGCATGACAAGCTGAAGCTAAATCATCTTACTTTCACCTTCAAGAAAAGCAGGTGATGGTATTCATGTTGCTATAGGAGAGTATACTCCTTCTCTTCATAGTGCCATTTCATGGTGTTTGGAGAACAGGGAGTACTGGTCACGCTTCTTTTGATGCAGCCCAGGACACGGTTGGCTTTCTGGGCTGCGAGTGCCCATTGTCAGGTCATGTTGAGCTTCTCATAATTTTCAGTAGTTTCTTTTGTGGGGGTCATAATCATAACGAATAAATAGATTTTTTGGTAACTTGCCACTTTTTAATTTTCCATGCCACAACTGCATTTTAATTTCTCATTCAGACCAGCAGGGTCCAGTGCAGAGTTATGGTGCATATGCTATGAACAAGCTCCACACACAGAGGCACATGCATAATTCTGTCTGTACAGACCATGGTGGCGGCAGAATGCTTCAACATAATTGGAAAACGGTACCATACAAAATATCTTTAAAGATAGATAGTGTGTTTTTAAGGGGTTTTAGTTTAGTAAACTGTATTTAATTTTGGTGGACTTTCCTCTGGGATATTTAGAATTTCCAGAAAACAAATCATAATATTGTGTGCATTTTTAAACAAAAATCTCTCATACTCTGCTTAGAGAATAGAACTTGTTTGGACTATGTATTTACTCCATCATAAATAAAACCCCCAAGGAGTTCAGCTATAGACTAGGTATACATTTAGGGTTGATGAAAAGTTCAGGTGTTATGAAATGCTCAGAATGAGGCAGATTCACAGCAGTGACAGCTGGTGATCAGAGAAAGGTGCCCCAGGCCATCCAAGAGGTTGTGAAGTCCATACTCTGTCCAGCCCCAGTGCCGGCCCTGTCTGCTAGGGGCTGGTGTGAGGATCTTGTGGCACTCCTGCCAGGAGCTTGCAGTTCCAGTGTCTGGAAACAGTGATGGCATGGATCCTTTTTTACAGAAATCCTCCACTAGAATCTAAACCTAGAGTAATTCAGCCATTGTTAACCATCTCATGTTTCATTCAGGCTTACTTCACCGCGGTTGTTTCTCACTGATTGCAGCTGAAATGAAGACAAATCAGGCTTATTATGTTTAAGGGTTGTGAATATTTTTATTTTTGTTTTTTTCAGTGGGCCTGATTCTAAAGTGGTAGCCATTTCCACCAGAGTAAATTGGGAGCAATCACCATGCTCCTCGTTGTCATTCATCCCGCGGTTAAAGTAGACTCTCATTCATCGGAGTGAAAGGTCCGTTGGTCTTGAATAATCACTATAACATGGTGGAGTATTTAGTGGAGCAGGGACTGAAACACAAGTCCATCATTCCCGTAAGTGCCCCAACAGGTGCCTGCAGAAAGTGGCTGCTGTCGCTTCTTGCTTTCTCTCTCTTCTTCTGTTTATATAAAAACTGAAGCAGGGAGAGAGTTTCATTTTGCCCAGGAGAGAAACTTGGTGTCAGGTCACCGTAATGGAAGATTTGGGGTTTAATCCCACTGGAGAAATCAGGTGTTGATTCAGATACCTGTGAGCTGAATGAGTTAAGCTGGAGGCAAGCCTCTACTTTCAGTCTGGAAAATCATATGATGTTCAGATATGACAAAAAAGTATAAAATCATGAGTGAGCAGGGACTTTCCAGTCCCTCTTCCAAAACAAGAACAGATTTAAAACAAAAGTAGATTTTTGCATTTGTTTGGGCTTTGTGTTGTTTTGTTTTTTTTTCCCTCAAACTTGCTATTTAACTTTGTAGCTCCTTACCGGAAGAGGCTGTAGTAGATGCTGAAGGTTTAAGTATGTTTGGGGAAGAACAGACACATCCATAGAAGAGAGATCTTTTAAGGATTAGGGAATATAGAGAAATTACCCTTCAAACAGGAATTTCAGGAACTGCAGGTTATGCGCAGAAAGAACTGCACTGCTCCTGCCACTCCCAGGGCTCCTGCCACAGACCAAGCCATGAGTTATAACACTCTTGGCCTGAGCAGCATACCTGGATCTGCATGAGTAAGGGACTGGGGAGGGTTCCATCTCCTACCTTTCCTACCTGTGAATCCTGAGCTTGGGCCAAGTCCTCTTGCAAGACTGGGTCCCTGTGGGGCAATCCAGAGCCAGGAAGTCCTCCAGATTACACACAGGAGAGAGCTGCTGTGTGCCAGGGGAATGTGAAGTCTTTTGTACTTCTCTGCTGTTCACAAGCAGAACTTCACATATATGCATACCCCACATCCCCAGAGAAGTGCTTACAGGCCTGGGGTACCTTCAACTATAGGCAACAACTTTAGATTTGCCTACCTAAATCCTTTCATTGATCCATCCCTAGAAAACATTTTCAGGTCACCCAAAGATGACGTGGTAAAGATGATGGCCGAAATCTGTCTTACCCACTGGAACCATCCTGCTGTTATGATTATTGGCATAAATGTCTTAATCTTTTCACAAAGATTCAGCAACATTTTAAAAAATAGGTTTATCTTTGGTAATGTTTGCTTTTTTTTTATGAAATTCCTAACATAAATAAAGTCTGGTTAGTGTTAACCTGAAAATGCAAGGCTTTAAAGACACTTTTGTCAGATCATGGTAAGAACAACCTTGATGCGGTTTGCTAAGATTGCATTATAATGTATGTCACCAGTAATGTAAGTTGTTATAATTTACTTCTGACATTAAGATCTTGCTTTTGGGCATATAGTTGCAAATGTGTAGTATTCGCTCTCTTACTTTCTAAATGCCCTTCATGTTTCAGTAAGACAATCCAATCAAAACTAAAGACCAAATGCACTGTAAAACAAACCAAGCATACAAACAATTCTTAAGCATCCCTGTTATATGTTAGCTTGCTTGCCCAAGGCTTCTAAACTTCTTAAGCTATGTAATAGTGAAGCGTACAAAAGTTTTTAAAGGAAACATTTTTACCATGTATTTTATATGGTTTTCAGATTCAAATTCTTAAAGAGAATCACACAGATAAGAATTTATCATAAATCTAACCAGCCTGCTTAGAGACTCACCACTACTGAACCTTCTTGTTCAAAATGGTTTCTTCTGATTTTCTTAAGTGACAATTTAAAAGAATAAGTTTTATGATGACAGCACTTTAGAGGTGACTAATTGTGCTAAGAGAGATGCAATCCTTGATGAAATGGAAGTCCCCCACCAGGAGAAATGCTTTAGTTTAATGATGGTCATAAAGCCAATTTTTAAAGCTATAAAAGTCACCGATTTTCTGTCTTTAGCCTTAGGCTGAGTTCCACATTCTGCATGTGCTTTCCATCAAAACTATTTCATGTTCTGCTCATAAGGGCAGAATACATCTTGTTTTGCCTTTTACCACCCATTATTACAACACATACGTTGGTTTTTTTTTTACACCCAGAATCCCTGAAAAACACTTAGAAATCCATGGCAGGAGTTTGGATTTTATTAAAACGCGATATTAACCCATGCTCCAAAGGCAGTGGGGCCACAGCCCCCTTGCACCGTTGTGGCAGTGTGACCATGTGATCCCTGCCTTGGTAGTGGCTGCCTCAGTTTGCAGAGTATCCAAATTGCTCCATTCATTTCTTCTGGCAACTGGAAAAACCACTGGGGATATTTGCAATCCCAATGTTAATATCTTTGTTGCTGACTGGAGCAGCAGCTTAGAGACTTCCAGGATGGGGTCTGCATTCACAGAGATTGTGGACATGTGCTTGCAAAATCCTTCTCAATCTCTGGAAGAAATCACTCCTATATAAAGCCACCAAAAAGAAAGGGTCATGTACTAGTTTGGAATCCTTACTGACTTCCCTGGTTTGGCGTTTAAGCTGATAAAGAAGAGGATTGGATTTTCCCTGTGCGATAACCATTTCCCTGCCCTCCTCGGCTGCAAATAATTAAATGAGTTTCAGTAAATGTGACATAAGATCAGATCCCAAGAGCTCCTGCCAAAGAGCACTTTTAAGGCATGAATTAAATACAGGTTGAAGTACTTTTATCCAATCAGATGGTTTCTCACAGGGAAACAGGAGCTTCTTCATTTAGGAGCTTGACATTTTGTCCAAGTTCTGCTGAGCAGAACAGATCACACCAGTTAATGCGGTAATGAAGAAGTGATGGTGATATTTGCACTCAACTTGTACATCAGCATAAATTCTGTTACTTGTCCAGACCTGTACAACTTCTCTGAAATAAAGCGTATTTCAGCCCCATTAACTAATATAAGATCTAAAATGAAATGAGATCAATTTAACTTAAATTCATCATAACCAAGCTGACTTTAAGAAATACTTTTTTCTGGGTCTGTAAGGATACTTCCAGTAACTGTTCCTGCAAGATAACATATTCCGGGCTTTTTAACAGACCCAGCTACCCACAAAATTTTAATTGTAAATGCTCAGATCAGATATAGGTACTTCTGCTTTCTTAATGTCACTACCACCCATGAAAACCTGCAGAATTCCTGCATCAGAATTTCAGGCAATAAATGAATTTTAATGTGTTAAAATGGTACATTTATAACTTACCCACCAACACAAAACAATAAGTGGTTTTAAAAATAATTACTGCACTTCAGAACAGCCGTTATTTCAAACTGTGGATTTCAGTTGTGTTCACACAGCGCAGTTAAAATCGTGTTTAAATATTTTCACTTTTCAACAAAATGGCCACCCAAAGTGGATGTCTGAGAAACAAAATTTGGAATTAAAACCTTGAAGAGAGGTTACGTTTGCCAGGTTTCTTGTGAGAACTGCATCGTGGTTCTCAAGGCTCAGCCTGCTGCAGTTAGCCAAATAGGTGTAGTTTCTGCATAAATTAATTCATTTTCTCTCATCACCCATATAGCCAAATGTAATACTCAACATAACCTGTTTCTAAGGGGTCACCTTTGTGTGACACCCTTGCATTGGTGTCATCAGAATTAATAGGAAAACTTGCCTTAAGCTTAATTGGTATTTTAATGCCTACACTTTTAAATTACTTGAACACTTTCTTAATTAAACTGGAACATTAAAAATGAAACTGCTCTTTATTTTTTGCTGTTTTCTTCATATTAAAATATTTCAAAGATAATTGCAATCCATATGGAAGAGTGCTTTTTGTAAAAAAAAATTAAAAATCTTGTACTTGATACTACATGTTAATTATAAGAAAGAAACAACTGGGGAAAAAATGTAATAGGTAGTCCAAAGGCCAGCAGTGATTTCACCTGAATGACTGAACATAACAATTGCTTCCCAGCTGTTTAGATTCTATCTCATTGTGAATTTGTATTGCTTTCACTGACTATATCTTTAATATCTACATGGACAGATGCTGTAGTGGTTGTTAAGACATTTTAGGAAACTTGCATCTTCTATCACCATTGTCACAAGTTAAAGGTCCAGAGACCTTAAGCTGATGGTTCAAACTCTTCTTAGCAAAGCAACAGAGTGAAAAAATGTATCTGTTTCTCTTACTGCTCATTTTAAAGAAAACGAAGTGGATGATGAATTCAACATCAGTAGTCATTCTGCCCCCCAGCTTGCAATGTTTGTGGAGCTTTATTCAATGGAAAACAGATCTTTCTCCTTTACGGATTATTTATTGTTTAGATGTGTTTTAACATCTATCCAGTTCCTTCATCCTCACTCACCATCCTGAAATTAACAATATACCATATTACCATAAACCATATACCTTTGTTCACTGAGCAGTGTTACAGTTAGGGACGGAAATCTGTTACTGAGCTTAAATTAATGTACCAATTCACTAAACATTTTCAAGCTCTTTGCCCATATTTGTTACAGACAAAATGTTAGCCGACTGTAGTGAAAAAGTAAAAAGCCTTTTATGCTCCAACACAAGCAACTTTAGTGACTTCAGCTTCCTTACACAAGCCTACCCCACTTTGAGCTCTAGTCACCGAAAATTAAATAACTTTCTACTGATGGTTTTAATCTGGTCTCATTTTTTTTCAGGTATATCAGTGCCAGTTCAGAGTGACTCCACTTTGGCCTGTATTTTTTCCAGTTTTATATCAGCATAAGTGTTCTGGGTTCAGCAGTAGAGGCATTTTTCTCCTCAGTAGCTGGTGGTTTTGACTTTCAGCCTGGGAACAGTGCTGATAACGCCAGTGTTTCGGTTACTGCTTAGAACGTTTTGGTCTGGCCAAGGACTTTCTGAGTCTCATGCTCTGCCAGGGAGGGGGGGAAGCTGGGAGGAAGCAGAGACAGGACACCTGACCCAAACTGA
>JAOEHY010014329.1:0-10961 GCA_025447955.1 Psilopsiagon aurifrons
GGCTGTTCAGCCTGGAGAAGAGAAGGCTGTGTGGAGACCTCATAGCAGCCTTCCAATATCTGAAGGGGGCCTATAGGAATGTTGGGGAGGGACTCTTCAATAGGGACTGTAATGATAGGACAAGGAGTAAATGGTTCCAACTGAAACAGCAGAAGTTTAGATTGGATATGAGGAAGAAATTCTTTACTTCAAGGGTGGTGAGGCACTGGAATGGGTTGCCCAGGGGAGCTGTGAATGCTCCATCCCTGGCAATGTTCAAGGCCAGGTTGGACAGAGCCTTGGGTGACCTGGTGCAGTGTGAAGTGTCCCTGCCCATGGCAGGGGGGGTTGGACCTAGATGGTCGTAAGGTCCTTTCCAACCCTAACTATTCTATGATTCTATGCTTCTAAGGAGGCATCTGCATCATCCCTTCTGCTCTCACCTCCACTTATTTCTACATCAAGCTGTCAAGAAACCCAACAAAGCTCTGGGCAGACCTCAGGCTCTACGGGGCAAAAGCTCACGTGTTCCTCAGTGTCTTCTGTAGGTGAGAATGTTGACTTGGCCATCCTGCATGAGAAGAAGGACCGTGAAGAATGGGAAACCTTGTTCAAAGCCATGGCTCAGCCCATCTTCCAGGTATGCCTGGTCCCAGCTGCTGCTCATATCACATACCCAAAGTATCATTATCTGGTCATGGCCATGTCCAGACACATCTCCTGAGCTTAGGTGGAAGAAAAGAGATTTGTCACCTCTTTTATGAACAGGGACCTTGTCATGGTGTGGTCTCCTGCTTTGTTCCAGCAGAGAGCTGGCTTCTTGGTGCTTTAATCCAGATCCTGCTTGGAAACCCATTGGTTTTCTTCCCTTGGAAAAACCACCTGTGGGTTTCTGCCTGGGCACTTGGGTTCTTGTCCCTTTGGAGACAAGTTCTCCCCGTGGTCCTCACTTCTTCAGAGCCCTCATTGCTTTTCTTTGTCCTGAGACCCTGTGAATCCCGTCAGGCCTCTGGAGTGAGGAGAGGTGGCTCCTAATGTCCCTTGGCTTCTTGCAGGAACTGGAGCACAGCCTTAATTCTATCAAGGAGCAGAGGATGAATGAAGGTCCCCAGAGCTCCAGCCTCCTGAAAATAGCTTATGGCCAAACATCCCCTCTCCAAGACCTACCAAGGCAGGGGCTGATCAACCAGCCCTGCATGTGGCAATTGGAACAGAAGATGACCATCCAGACCCTGATGCATTTCCTGCAGCTGGAAGCTGGAGAAGACACTGGAAGTCCATACCCAATTCTGCTGGAGCTCTTGTCAAAGGTTGGTTGTGGGAACATCCCCTCTCCACCAAAGCACACGCAATAGACAGCCTGGTTGGTGCCCTTGGGTAACTGTTCACCCCACCCTGTGTTTCTTTGGAACATCCACGCAAAACAAGGTCCCCCTTGTCCAGATCCCCCTCCAGAGGCCATGTGAGAACCTTGTCCCTTGATTCACATAGCATTTTCTCTTCCAGCTTGAGAACATCCAACACATCCAACACCTGCCTGACATCTTCCGGCTGCAGAATGCCCTGATACACTTCTTCCAAAACAGCCATGAAGGGGAGCTCAACACAGTCCAGCAGTTCCTGGACCAGCCGGAACTGTCAGGTGTGCTATGGAATTCCATCACCTCTCAGCAACCAGATGCTCCTCTGAGACACTGCTACCATAGCTGCTGTGGTGGAGGCAGCACTAGAGCAGCCCATCAGGGCTCTGCTTTGAAGGACCAGTTTTGGAGGGGAGTTTAGGAGAAGGTGGAGGCCTGAGGCATTGAGATGGATCCAGGGCAGATCCTTTCTCCTGGGGCATGTGGGGCTTGGTGAGGTTCTTCTGCCATGTGCGAGGTGGCTGAGATGGGCTTTTCGGCTCCTAAGTCATGGTGCCTGGTTGGTTGATGTCACACATGGTCTCATGGAGGCTTGAAGCTCAAGCTCAAGTGAGCATGGTTTAGGTGACACCTCCAGCCATGTTTCTGTTGGGAGACAATCTCTGAGATGACTTGTCTTCTGGGAGGATGCCTTGAGGGGGCTGTTTTTTCCTTTCTCTGTCTCCATAGAGAACCAGCGTTTGGCTTTCACCAGAGCTATTGAGACCATCCAGAAGGTTTGGAGCAATATTAAGATGAATCCAACCAGCTCAGGTACGTGGTCATCTCCAGGAGGTCCCATCCCTCTTTCCTTGACTGTTTAGTCTGCTCTGAAGCCGAGCTGCTTTCTGCACCTACCCTTGCTAGCAAAGCTGCTGAGCTTGCTCCCCACCTGCTGAAACCGCATTAGAACCCCTCCTGAAGATATAAAACCTGATAAAAAACCCTTCCAAGACCTCAGTGGAAGGAAGGTTGTCCCCTGGCTCCATAGAACGGGTAGAAGACCTCCTTTTACAGGCATCACCGTCCTGTCTGACATCTCGCCCAGCGACATCAGCACCAGCACTGCCATTCTCCACCTCCTCCCAACCCAACCGTCCATCAGCCACCTGGTGGCCAGGTTCCTCATCCAGCTGCAGAACAGCTGCGTGGACACGGCCGCACGGGTCACCAGGGAGAGGCAGCGGTAATGTCCCAAGTTGCTCACCCTGTGGCTTGTCCACCTCCTCCAGCAGGTCCTCAATGGCAGAGTAGGGCAAGGTGAGAGACGTAGCAACCAGGGCAACCATTCCTCTCCCAGGTCCATCTCTGCAGAAGAGGTGAAGCCCTCCTCCGTGCTTACTGTAACCAAGAGTGACCTGGTGACCATGGCACTGGCCAACTTGCAGTATGAGATAGACAAAGACGGCACCAAAATGACCTCATTCAACTTCCAGATGCTGCAGAGGCAAGTGGCTCATCGGTTCATCAGTGGGAAGCCCATCATCAAAGCTCAGGTAAGCTCCACACCAGCCAAATCGGGTAGTCCTAGGGCAGCAGTGGCGTTTGGGTCTGTTTCCAGCCTCTTCTGGAGTCAGCAGACTCAGCTGAAGACACTAGCAAATGCCTGTTGTGTGTCTGCCACTGTTCCTTGGGTTTTGAAGGTGTGCCATGGCCAGAAGCTAAATCTATGGCCATGAAATGTTGGTCTGAAAGGCAGGTGAAGACCTGCAGCTATGCTTTTGTTTTCTCTGAGGACAAGGGAGGTGTTGGTAGTATTCAAAGAGCTTCAAGAGGCGTCTCCCAGGGTTATGTTCAGCCTGGATAAGAGAAGCTGTGAGGAGGCCTCAGAGCAGCTTCCAGTGTCTGAAAGAGCTACAAGGATGCTGGGGATGGACTCTTCATCAGGGACTGCAGTGATGGGAAAAAGGGTGATGGGTTCAGACTGAAACAGGGAAAGTTCAGGTTAGATCTAAGGCAGAAGTTGTTCCCTGTGAGGGTGCTGAGGCACTGGCACAGGGTGCCCAGAGAAACTGTGGCTGCCCCATCCCTTGCAGTGTTCAAGGCAAGGCTGGATGGGGCTTGGAGCAACCTGCTGTAGTGGAAGGTGTCCCTGTCTGTGGCAGAGAGTTGGAGCTGGATGAGCTCTAAGGTCCCTTCCAGTAAAAACCATTCCATGATCGTATGATTCTATGTAGGGTCCAAAGTGGGACTCTGAACCACCTTGGAGGAGCACATCTCTGGGGCTGTTGGTCTCCATTCCGTGTAATTGGAGCCTGGAGGTGGTGGGAAAAGAGGACTTGAGGACACCAGAACCAGGCTGTCCTGTGCATGGTCTCCTGAAGGTGGACATCAGTCCACACTGGCTGTTCTAAGGACTTTTTTGGTCCCATCTTTCCAAGGGGGACTTTCTCCATCACCTTGCTTGGATGAAAAGTGAGGTTGCAAGGTTCCCCGATCCTGCTCCATGATCCTTCCTCCAGATATCAGGGACCTCCCCTGATGTCCACAACCCCACAATGGCCTCAGGAGGCCACGCAAAACCCATGGGAACATCCCATGGCTCACATCTTCCCAGCTGAGCTTCTCTACTGGCCCCCATTAAGTGACATGTTCATGACCATTTGTCTCAAACACTTTCCAGACGGCTCCATCCATTGCCCTCAATAACACGAGGACCCTTCAGGCCATCAAGATGAAACTGAGGGACCAACTGCCCCAGGTAGGAAACAAGTGGCTGGTTTTCTTCTTCTCCATCCAATCGTGAGGTCTCCCTTCAATCCTGTGGCACGATGGGGGCACAGAGAGTGGGCAGTTGTGTGGGAAGGACCAAGGCCAACTCAAGCAGGGGCAGGACTCACCCAGGACCTGGCAGGACCTAGTTGTGTTGCACAGGCTGGGAGGACATCACCCTTGGTGGGTCACATTCTCACTGTTCTTGCTGCCAGGAGATGCTCAGCATCAATCAGCAGAAGCACATCATGGAAGAGGCCTGCTCGGTCAATGCCCTCTCCAAGGTCTTGGACACCCTGAAGGTGGCTGCTGAGTTCCTGGCCATGACGGGTGGTGACCCAGAGTGTCTGCTGCCTGAGTATGTCCGGCAGGACCTGAGGATGGATGCCGGAGCAAAGCAGCTCCAGGATGTGCCGGTGGGCATGGGATGAAATTGGGTGGGAAATGGGACCTTCCCCCTTGCCCCCTCTGCATTGCCTGTGGCTCCCACCACTTTCACATGCTGCAAGTGTCCATGGAGGGTTGGGGGTCTCTTTCTCTGAGCAAAGAGGTCCTGGGCACCTGGGTGGATTTCAAAGCTCGGCTTGGTGGTGCCAGGTTTTCATGCCATGTCTATCAACCCCTTTGGGAGACCTCGTGTACTGCAGATGACCTGGGACATCTCTGTGGGGAACACTGGTGATGTGAGCCAAGGGGTAGCAGATGGCCTGCCGGGGGGCTTGACCTGCGTGGTTGAGTTGCAGCTACTGGGGGATGTTGGTGGCCCAACACATGGTCCTCCAGGACATGCTGGAGTCAGTTGAGTGTGCATGGGACCTTCCCAAGGAGCTGAGGGGCTGTGTTTCTCCATCACACTTCTTTAGGTGGTGCCTGACACCCGGCTGAAGCACATCTTGTCACTGTGGCAGGTCCTGGCAGCTCGCAGGTCCATGCTGTTGGTACAGATGAACCAGGTGAGGGAGATGAGATTGGGTTTGGAGGGGGGATTTGCTTCCCTGGGAAGAGAAAGGAAACCTGCAGTGCTGCAGCCATTTAACATCTCCATCTCATCCCTCCCCTGGGTTAAATCAAAGACTCTGGCCCATCCTGCAGATAATTAATTCCCTTGGGTACTTCCAAGATTGGCTCATGTCTTGGAAGCTCTTTGGTGGTCCTGATAGGAGGATTCACACAAGGACACAAGAGAGTTGTGGTTCTCCTTTCTCCACACCTCCACCTCTGGGGGGGTGTGTGCTGGAGTCTCCTCTTTGCTGAAGCTTGGTGGTCCTGGCAGGATCCCTTCTGCCTGATGCCCAAAGAGTTCCAAGAGAAGCTGGGTAAAATGGAGGAAAAAGCCCTGTCCTCTGCACTGGCCAACACCAAACTCGACCTCTTCCTCATTGAGCTGCATGAGATGATCACAGTGGCACTGTCCAGCTTCCAGCCACAACATGAGTAAGTACAGGTCGTATCCTGGGACAGGCAGAGCAGTTGCACAAGTCATAGCTTCCTGGTGGGGTTCAGTTGGGGAGAGATCTCTGAAGGTTTCTGGTACAAGTCCTGCTCCAGGCAAGTTACTCAGGGCCTCATCTGGTGGATCTCCATCTTTGGAGATGCTTGCCCTGGGGGTTGGCCCAAGGTGGCACCACTGCTGATGGAAGAAGTTTTTCTCATGCCCAACCATCTGCTGCTTTGTTGGCTTCTTGATGCCACCAGAGACACTCAAGGGAAGCCTCTAGCATGAGGTGTTAGCCACCATTCACCAGTGACCTTGACCACCTTTGAGAGCCACCACTGACCAGCAACCTTGGCCAGCATTGAGAGCCTCCACTGTCCAGAGACCTTGGTCAAGACAGTGCTTATGATTGATAGCCGATGCTGGCCACAGCTGGCTGCTGGGGGTGGTGGAACATCCACCCCATCTGCACTCACTCACCCATCTGCTTTGCCTCCCTCCACAGGCTGAAGCTTGCCTTCATGTTCTTCCTGGAAGAAAACCAAGTCCCCGCCAGCTCAGTTTGCAGCCTCACGGATGCCCTGGACCCTGACATTCCCATCAAGAACATCCTCTCTGTCTGGAGGACGGCTGCACGGACCAGCCAGGCCAATGTCCCTGCCTACAGCCAGAAGGGGCCAGCCCAAGACAGTCATTAGATGGAAACATCTGCCCCAGCCCTGGGGGCAACACATGAGCCACATGTGGGCTCTTGGTGCAGCTTGAGCCTCCAAGCCCCTGAAATCATAGAATCATAGAATAGTTCCCTAAGGCCTGAACCTGGGTGGGAAGCTCCCACCTGGACCCATCACTGCCCTTCAGGGACCTCAAGCATCCCTGTCCCTCCCACCCTGCTGAAACACATGGAGAACATTCCCATAGACACATCCCCAACTCCAATACCCCTGTCCTCAGTTGGCCAACTCTACCCCCAGAACCCTCATATGGATGTCTGAGGAGCTGTAGTCCCTTCTGCCGCCCCAGTGCTGGTCAACAGGTATATCTGTGCTTCCCCATGCCCATCAGTGGCCCCTTGTCCTACCTTGTTCTTTCTGTTGTCATTAAACGCTCAAGGACTCATCTTGGTTTCTTGTTATTCCTGAAATGGTGGTGGAGGGGAACTGGCTGGTGTCATGGGCACAACCAGACCATCTCACGGGCTACTGTGGGGCTCAAAGGCCCTCCAGACTTGGTCTGACCTTCAATGGTCAGAGGTGGCCAGAGGCAGAAAAGACCAGAGGTATCTCCCAGTGCTCCTAGTATACCCCAGTGCCCTCAAGGGTTTGACCCACGTGGTGAGCTCCTTCTCTCCGTACTTCTGGAGGAGGTCCATGGCCAAACCTTCATCCTGTCCCCACCTTCCCTGCAGGCATTGGTGAGACCTCCCCAGTATCTTCTCCAGCCTGGAGCATCACAGCTCCCTCAGCCTCTCCTAGGAAGGATGCTCCAGTCTCTTCATCATCTTGGTGGCCCTTCCCTAAGTTGAATCTAAAGCTTTCCATAAAGGTTTGGCCAAATTTTTGGTGAAGACACACTTACCACTTCTGGTTGGATGAATCCAATCAGCTCCCAACACACCTAGCTTCTCAAAGGTCCACGATTATGGAACCCAAACCTTGAGTATGGCACCAGCCATACAGTCAGCTGTTCCAGTCCCTTCACCATCTTCCTTGGTCTATCTTCACTATGGCCATATCTCTTGTACTGGGCAGAGCAGCACTGGATCCAGCCCTATATGTGGGTCTCACCAGAAGAGGTGAAGGATTCCTCCCTCCCTCCACCATAAGCTCATGGTTTGTGGTCAACCTGATGTCACCAAGACTTTTTCTACCAAGCTGGTGTCCCCATAGTGCCTGGTGCCACATGCTGTCCCTCCCCAGGGGCAGGACTTTGCACGGCACCTGGTGGAACCCCATGAGGTTCCTTTCAGCCCATTTCTCCAGCCCATTGAGGTTCCTCTGGGTGGAAGCCCTTTGGCATCGCAGCTGCTTCTCCCACTTTGGTGGAACCTGGAATGTGCTGACCTTCAGCCAGTTGACAGCCCAGCTTGCTGCTCATCCACGTGTCACACATGTCAAATGTGTGATACATCACACGTGTCACACACATGGCAAACACTTGTTACACATCACACACGTGTCACACATCACACATGTCACACACATCACACACGTGTCACATCACACATGTGTCACACACACATCGCACACATGTCACACACATGTCAAACACTTCTTACACATCACGTGTCACACACATGACACACACATCACACACACATGTCACACACAGGTCACACATCACACACATCATATAGGTCACACATGTTGCACACATGACACAAGTGTCGCACATCATACACACGTCACATGCAGGTCACACATCACATGTCATATGTGTCACATACATCACATGTCATATATGTCACACATGTCACACTTTTCACACACATGACACATGTGTCACACACGTCACACAAGTGGCACACACGTGTCACACGTGTGTCACACATGCCACACACTTCACTCATGCAAAAAGGAAAGGAGAATACATAAAGAACTGGGGTGCATGTTTCTTGACACAACCTGGTGACAGAATAAGAGGCATTTGAAGGCCCACAGTTCCAAATCTCATTAGGTGTCATACAGATCAGGGACACCTGATCGGGTGTCCGATAGGCTGAGAAAGTTGGGGCTGTTCAGCCTGGAGAAGAGAAGGCTGCGTGGAGACCTCATAGCAGCCTTCCAATATCTGAAGGGGGCTATAGGGATGCAGGGGAGGGACTCTCTGTTGGAGAATGGCTCTCAGATCAAGGTAATGGGTTACTGAAACAGCTTTGTGAGCAGTCGCCTGTGTAGAACAAGAACATCCTGCCTTCTGATCAGAGAGCACAAAACAATCTCTGAGAACTGATGCTATACGAGAAGAAGGGAGTCATAAACTGTAATTATTAACAATAGCTATTGTTAACTCAAAGGCTAATCATATAGTTAATATATAACCAATTAGATGATGTATTCTTGCTGTGCAAAAAGTATATAAGCTCACAGAACTGAAAAATAAACCGAAGCTTGCTGTATCAATCATATTGATTCGTCTGCTTGCTTCCCCTGCGGTTGCAACTCTCCATTAGGGACTGTAGTGACAGGACAAGGGGATAACGGGTTCAAACTTAAACAGGGGAAGTTTAGATTGGATATGAGGAAGAAAATCTAAATCTTTACTGTAAGGGTGGTGAGGCACTGGAATGGGTTGCCCAGGGAAGTTGTGAATGCTCCATCAGTGGCGGTGCTCAAGGCCAGTTTGGACAGAGCCTTGGGTGACCTGGTCTAGTGTGAGGTGTCCCTGCCCATGGCAGGGGGGGTTGGAACTAGATGATCTTAATGTCTTTTCCAAGCCTAACTATTCTATGATTCTAGAGGGATAGTGAAAATGTATTGGCTGCATGCAGCAGAGCATGGAGAAACCCAGTGCTCCAGGCAGCTGCTGCCATGTGGACAGCTCTGCTGCCCAGGAGGTTCCTGTAGTGGAGGAGCTCTCAGATGGCAAGGTAGTGGTCATAGGACATGACAGTGAGGACAGAAAACTCAGCTAAGATAAAAAAGAGAAAGAAAAAGACCTGTGCAGCACAATATGTGCAAGACATGCCCCTGGTGTTCCAGACAGAACTGACTAGGGATATAGGGACAGTGGTGGACATGCAGCCCAGGTCCAGCAGAGAGAGGCTGGGGAGGAAGAAGTACCTGGTGGTGTGGAGGTATTTGCTGCAGGCTGTGCTGGTGATGATGAGGCCATTGCCCAGGAGCACAGCCAGGGAGATACCCAGGAATAGGCAGGAGTGCCAGAGCTGCAGCTCCCGCGTATCTGCGAATGGCAGGAGGAGGTACTGGGTGACGGAGCTGCCACTGGACATCTGCTGTCCTAACTTAGGGAGAAAAAAAAAAGACTGTGACAGGCTAGGGAACACTGCTTAAAACTGAAGCTTTTTCGCACAGACCCTCCACCTCCCAGACACAGACACACACTTTTGTATGAGACCTTCCATGGCTGGACCCCTGTATGGTGCTGGCTGTGTGTGCACTGAAGAGCAGAGCATCTGTCCATGGGCTCTTCACCCATCACTCGTACTCTGCAGAGCGGGTAGGAGCAGGGGCCAGTCCTGGTGCTCAGCTATGTCCTATGGAGCCCCTGCTAACACAAAAGGATGGTGCTAAGGAAGGGGAATGGCAAAGGCACTTGACCGGTTCCAGGGGTTTGACGGCTCCCAGCATCTCCCAAGGGCCTGGCTGAGAGAGACGCAGGCAGAGCAGCCGGCTCTCAGGACTGCATTCCCCTGCCCCAGCCGTGCTCCCACCTCCCAGCACCAGCAGTGCCAGGCAGCTGCTCCCAGCCCCAGGGCTCTGCAGAGGGCACTGGGCTCGTGGCTGCAGAGTGGCACCACGGCTCTGCGGGAGCTCTGCCTGCAGGGGAGGTGGGGGGGGGGTCACACCTTGGACCCCTGGCTATGAGGGCAGAGCTGTGCTGTGTGGGAGAGGAGCCAAGGGGGCTTGCTCAGAGGAAGGACTCTGCACACAAGGGCTCAGGCGCATAGGTCTGGATTCTCCCTGCTGCAGCACTTCTGGGTTTAGTTTTCACCTGTTCCCAGATCATATCCCTGCTACCTGGAGATTTTACTTCTGGGAGGCATTTCCCTGTCCCATATCTTTCCATTGGAAGTGCTCACAGAGCTCATGTGAACATCTCTGCACTCACCTTGGAACTTCAGAATCCTGACTGTTTTAAGTGAACTGCCTGGGCACGTGTTCCTGTTTGCAGGTGGATAAGGGCAGGTCAGAGCAAGCCTGATGGATGATGCTGGTGCTGTCCATAGGCAGAGAAGTGGCTGAAGGCACTTTAGGATGCTCCTATCATACCTGCTGGTCACTTAAAGTTCCACCTCAGGAGTCTCAGAGACTTGTTCAAGCATGAGAGTGCCCTTTCATTTCTACCCCAAATTCATCACAAATAAGAAACTGAGAACACAGGCTCAGAAAAGCTCCTTGTCTTTATAGCAACCCCTGACTTGAGCTTCCCCTTTGAAATTCCTCTTTAAAATGTCCTGGGCTAGATCTGGAGCTCTGAGCAGCCCTGACCCACACAGCACTCTCCCTACAGCAGCAGGGTCCTTTGGCTGCCCTGCTGGGGTCAATCCTTCCTCCACAGCTTCTCCCTCAGTGCCATGGGGAGCTCCCAGGCAGGCTGAGTGCTGACCCTTGCAGGCGGCACAGTCCCTGCCCTGGCACACAGCCCCTGGGCTGCAGGGACCCTGCTCCCAAGGACAGCGCTGGGCACCCCTGGCTGCACACCCACATTCACACCCTGCAGCCAGACCCGGCACAAGGGACCTGCCTTGTCCT
>JAOEHY010014330.1:0-23577 GCA_025447955.1 Psilopsiagon aurifrons
AGCGGCGGCGGAGCGGAGCGGCGGGCAGCCGGCAGGTAAGGCAGCCTGCGCGGGCGCGCACACGTGCTCCGTGCTGCGGATCGCAGAGGGAATTGGGGATCGGCCGCGGTGGGGATTGGTTTGTCTCTATGAGTACCCTTATCAGAGAGCGGAGCGGGGCGGGTGCGGACCGCCGGAGCCGTGTTGGGAGCGAGAGTTCGGAACGCGGGAGGCGGCAGCCGGGCGGGCCGGGTTCTCCTCCTCTCCCCGCGGCTCGGGCAAGCCGCCGAGGCGCCCAGGAGGGAAGAACTGCTTTTGAGACGCTGCCTGTCTCCCTTGAGCCCTCTCCCCGCCGTGGCAGTGCATGGAGGATCGCGGGTGGGACCCGTGGCTGCGGTTGAGGAAAGAAGGAGGCTTTCGTGGCGCATCTTCAGCGCACATCCGAAGTGCTCCGGGAGTGTGTGTGCTTGAGTGGGAAAAGTGAGGAAGGGTCGTTTATAGCTACGGTCTAGGAGCAGAAAGAGTTGCGCCAGCTCCAGGCAGGCGCATGCTGGATCGCAGCTTAGTAACTGCGGCTGTGCCGAGTCTGGAACAGCATTTCGGGGGAGCCGTCGAAGGTCCCCCCTCGAGTGGCAACGCTGCGGTTGCAAGTGAAAGAAAGTTGACACGTCGGACGAAAGCTGTTTAGTTTGCTGTTGGGGCTTTCTTAATGATGCACGGCGTGTTTGAAACGTGTCTCTGATACTCCTCAGCTGCTACCTGAGTCCCTGTTTATTTTTCAAAGCTCTTTAATGGAAGGGAGCCCCCTCGCAGCCCCGCGTTTCGGGGTTGCATGTACCCGGCAGAAAGTTTCCATTGTTCAGGAAAGGGTTTGAAGCCTGTTTGCCAAAAAAGTGACAGGGGAATAAATGGGCTTCGTGTAGGCTGGGGGGTGGGGGCATTACTTTCATACCCCTTTTGGTTAAAGCTATAAATCACACCGGGGGTTGGTTTTGTTTTCAAGAAAGTCCTAATAAAACACCAGATTCTTAGTGTAACTCGTTTGGCTCATTTTTCACAGCCAAAAGAATTGATTTATGGGGCAACATCTCGGCAACTTGATCAGAGCAGTTGAGGTCGGTGTGCGGGAGGAAAGGAGCAGCCTGGGCTGGTTGCAGGGGTGGGAAGTGGCAGAAGCAAAGCGTCCCAATTTCTCCTTGGTTTAAGCTTAAGAATGCATTGGCACTGGCACTTTAGACAGGGTTCAAGCAATGGGGTAGGGAGCAACCTCGGTGGTGCCCTGGGTTTCCCCCCACACATTCAGCCTTTAGCTAGGGGTTGATAACGTATTCAAGTGGTGCTAAACCCTCCTCGTGCTCTTAAGACACCTTTGCAAGTTCAGGCTTTAGGATGCCGTTGGAAATATAACAAGTGTCATACTCAGTTCACACTGAGGGAAACATCATCAGGTGTGTGTGAGCTGAGCAATGGGTTGGGATTTCTAGGGGCTCCAGTGGACATCCTCATGATAGGCGCTCTTACCGCTGTTAGCTTTCCCCAAGGCAGAGTTGTCACTGTCAACCCCCTCTGTGCTCTTTGGGAGCAGGATTCAGCTCTGTGCAGAGGGCTTCCATTAACTCCAACTCGCAGTGATGTCTCCAAGGGTCACCCCATCACTATGAACAGGCTGGGGGCTGTGCAGGGATGCTGGTGGCTCGCTCACCGCCACCAACCACGTGTGCTGCAGGATAGCGTGAAGCTGGTGCTGCTCGTCCAGCTCTATGCTGAAGCCAGCAGCCCCGCAAGCATAGGGGCACCCGCTGCCCGTCCGACCTGGGGGGGAAAAGGTTGTGCAAAAGAAACTGTAAAGAATATAAACCTTCAGAGCCAAGTAAAAACACATTTTACTTTTTCAGTCTTTTTGAATTGAATGGTAAAAAGCAAATTCTTTCTCCTAGTCAAATGGGCCATGGGGTATTGGCTCATTACTGAGGGTTGTTGTTCGCTGGGCTTTGCATTTACAGTCTAAGGCCTTATTTTCCATAAAGGGTCTTGGAAGGATTTTTCCCCAGTGATCTAATTCTCCACACGGGGCTGTGAAGGCTATAACAGCTACTGCTTTGTGCCTATACTCAGCTACATAAAACACACATTGAAGGGAGGCATTCTGGAGGTATGTGTATGTTTGCTAATATGAATACTCGCTATTAGCGGAGGTGGGGGGGTGCAGGTTTTAACATCTCCGCAGGGAGGTGTTCGGCTGTTGGCAGGAAGGAGGCAGATGGCGGGGCTGTTGCTGAATAGGAGCTAAACTAAAAACACCAGGGGCCTCATCTGGGCTGAGTTTCTCTTCTCTCCCTTTCTCGGGGCTGCTGCAGGAAGAACAATGTCAAATTTCCCCCCCACCCCCCTTTTTTCTCTTTTTTATGAATGAAAGTAGAGAGGCGAGGCAGGATTGAATGTGTATGTCATTCAGGGGCTATGACAGAGATGATTAGGGAGGTCAGTGAACTCCTTTGCAGCCTTGAGCATGCGGTCACTCTATTCAGCAGCCACAGAATAGACATCAATATAAAAAAGCCCGTCCAATTTGCATTAGTATTCAGATAAAGATATTACTTGGTACGATTTGTGCATGTCAAGTAACGCTGGCTGTTTTCTTAGAGAGCAGACCAACTGAAACAGGAGAGTTTTGCTTTTAAAAACTTCAGATAACCGGCATGTCTCCTGTGGCTGGTTTGTATGTGTCTGTCTGCATATGGGGTACATGGAAAAAGGGAATTTCTGGGCTTCTTGGGGTTTGTAGTGCACTAGTTAGCTGCTAAAGCTGTCTGTGTGTATTGAAAGAGTTGTATAGAGAGCCACTAATGTCTGAGCAGGTTTGTGTGGGAAGGGGAGAACTCTCCCAATCTGTCAGGAGCAGGAACTGGAGTTCCCTTGTGCAGCACTGGAGTCAAATTGTCACTTCAGAGTTACTGCACAGGCAGATTTCAAGCCAAAAGAATGGAAAAGGGGCTATTTTGGGATTTTGTTTAAGTTGAATGGGAAGGCATGTACCAATTCCTATGACTTCTGTGCTTGGGAAGAGCTGGTGATGTGCTGGTTGAGATGGTACTCTTCATGAAGCTGGGGGCAACCAGGCTGTCACAGCCTTTCGGCACGCACCCAGCAATGGGTCCGAGGTATAGGGTACCTGTGTCGCTTCGCTTTGTGTGTTTGAGCATTTCAAATTTCACCTTGAAATTAAACAGGTATTGCAGTGAGTCCCAAATGGCACCAACCGTTCCTGGAGCTGTCCATGGGATTAATGTGTTAAAACTCTCTGAAAAGAGTCTCTGATATGTTGCTCATGCTTGTTACTTTTGCTTGAGACGAGGAATGCTTTAGATTCAGTGGGCAGCTGTGAGCGATACAGTTTTGAGATTAAAAGTTGATCTATTTGTTCTCGTTAACAGATAAAACTTGAATCTTTAATGTTGAGACTAACATATTACTGAGCGATAAAATAAGAGGACATAAGTAAAGGATGATAAAATATGGCTTGTATAAAAATTATTTCTTAACCAGCAAATAGTGAACTACAATGTCCATTCCAGTGCAGAGGTGGACTCATTAATATATTTGATACTGGCTGTATAACATCAGGTCTTCTGCACGTATTGACAAGGGTCACTCCAATTAAATCTGAGGGTTTCTTTTTTCTTTTAATTAGGACTTTATTTACAACCACTGAGTAGGGAACGTGATGAAAGTAAATCTGAAAATGGTATAGTGAAGCGTTGATCTTCTAATTAAATCACACAATTAAGGCAAGCCACTCTGACCAGCACAGTGACTGTTACGACTCCCTCCAACAAATCTTCAGTGCTGTTTGGGAAAGTGTACCTGTCCCAAAGCCTGCCTGAGCGTGGGTTTGGAAGTTGGGCAAACACTGAAGAAGTCTCGATGGCTGCATCACTGCTGCATCCAGACCGTTTCCATCCAGTGGGACCCCAGTGTGCTGCCTGGACAAAGCTGAAATCTTGTGTGAAGCTGGAGGAGGACTTTCCCCACTTTATAAGGCTGGGAAGCAAAATATTTCTTCTTAAAATATAGTCAATAAAAGTGAACTTTGACACCCAGCTATGTGCTTAGAAAGCTGTCCTCCCTGAAAATTTACTGCGTACATCTGCTGTTTCACTTGGAGACCCTAAAAGACAGGGAGTCAGCCCAGTTTCTGGGCCGTTAATAAAACTCCAGTTTACAAAAGCATTTGAGCAAGCCGTTTCTGACAGTGCTCTGTCGGCTGGCACACAGAGCTGTGGCTGAAGGCATTAGCTGAGCTGCAATTTCAGCGAAGGTTTTAGGGCATGGTCTGCTGGTGGGTTTTTCTGGCTGCTCCTTGAAGTGTGTAGGGTCCAGCCTGGGCATGAGCCCTCCTACTTTAGAATAGGTGGAGAAGTGGCTGTGTGGTTCTCATAGAATCAATTAGGTTGGAAAAGACCTTTATGATCATCAAGTCCAACTGTTACCCCAGGAGTGCCATAGTTTAGCTTTTGGCTATTTTTAGTGTATGTGGGGTAAACCCAGCAGGAATATTGCAAATTCAGATATTTCTACTAAAAATAGAAGTGAAATTCCCTCCCCAGTTTGGTGACTTTCTCCCAGCTAGGCTGAACCTGATTCGCAGACAATTAAACTGACTTTAATCTGTTCCCTGTTTGAGTAGCTGTTTCTTCTTTTTCCTAGTGTACTGCGTGCTTGGAACTCCTCCTGTGTCTTGGGAGCATGTTTTGCTCCCCATGTTTCTTTCTTTGTTTCTGATCCTTCAAAACCCAAATACAAACTGTAGCTTGAAATTGCCTGCTGACTCAGCACCTTCCAAGCTATTTGATAGCATGGGTTGATGTTTCAGTGTTTGCCATTTCATCTCTTTTTAATACTGGTTAGTTAATAAACTTTATTCTCCCCCATGTACTAGGCTGGATGCCAGAGGGGATGGTGGCTTGGTAAAAATTTGACTCACATCTTTCTTTGCAGCAAATAGGACTGTGGTTCAGCAAAGCCATTCACGGCGTGTGGAAGTGGGCAGTCCCTGCTGTTAGGGGGAGTAAATCTGATAGCACCCCCTGTGCAAATGCTGGGCTAAACCCATGTCTGAAAACACGTACAATACCGAAGGCATCTTAAATACCTTGTTACACCCTGACTTCTTTTTCTTGGCCTCCTACAGAGCTTATCAGCTTACTGTTTGCTGCTCTTTTGGCTGTTTATCTGGCGATCTTGTAAAGAAATATGTACTTTTTCTGTGGCTGTCCCAGTGCTCCCTTTCTGATACGCTCCCAGCTCAGGTTGCCAAGTGCCGCGGATATGATTTGAAGCCCCGAATGTGAGAAGAAGGGCTTTTATTCCTGCGGTGAACGCGGTCTTGCTGGTGTGCTTACCCCTGAAGTATCTGCTCCTTGGCTTGAATGACCAGGAAGTTTCTGTAATATCGAAAGCAAACAAGAACCGTGAGATACGAGCTGAGTAAAACCTTTGGTAAACTTAGTAGTTAAAATGTGAAAGGTAATCAGATGTAAACCTGCCCTGTTATTCTGATAGGCTCTCTTGGGGGGTTGCTGCATTCAGGTGGGTAGGGACTAGCCAGGAAGTTAACTTTTTGTTTATTCCTGTAACACTCAGCTTATGCAATGTAGCAAGGCTTTTTATTTTATGGAGAATAATAGCAGTGCAGTCGAGCAAGAAAACCTTTCTTAGTAACTGCTTCAGTTTCAGATGTGCTCATCTTAAAGAGGTGTGGTATTTATTGCAGAGGAGGAGGTAGGTCTCGTGCGCTGGGCTTGCTTTCTCAAATCTAGAAAGCAGAGGAAGATAAAGAGCTGGTTAAATAAAGAGGTGATATTAGAACTTGGAAGGAGATTTCTTTATCACGCAGAACTGTATGCAAAACAATTACCATGCGCTTACACGCTTAGCATCTGTGAGATGTTGGGGCTGTGCCATTTCTGCAGGTTGCAAGGGGTTAAGAGTGTTAATGACTCAGAAGTGAGAAGGGTTCCAAGTTTTCAGGTGAGGAAAGGACGAAGTCTAGGATCACTCCCTGCAAGCAAGGAAAGTTCTGCTGGCTGTGGTGTGTGCTGAAAGCACTCTTCCCTGGGAGGGCCACAGCATGAGGACCCCAGCGTCTGTATTTGCACCCAGGGATTGTACTGTGCGCTACTGAGCTACCTGCAAATGTCGAGCTGACACATGGCAGCATGTTGGTTGGGTTTTCTTTCACTCTTTTCCTTTTTACCTAAGGAGCCAAGCCTTCTACATTTGTTTGTTTAAGGCATTTAGGGAAAGGAAGTAACAGGCGATCATGGTGCACTATGGCGTGGCAGAGACCCACAAGGCTGGCTTCCCAACTCTTGCTGTTTGATAACTGATGAAAGTGTTTATCAGCTTGTTTTGATTTAATGTAGAAAATGGAGTGTTTTATAGTTGCGTCTTTATTGCAGCAAACTACCTTGTGCTGTTCACAAGGAATCTCACCAAAGTATTTCAGCTGATGTAGTTAAATCAGTAAAGCTTTGAAGACCAGATCACTGCTAGGTGATCTCTTGGCCTTTGTGGAGATGGGATGCAGACATGGTCCCCATAGCAAGACCCATATCCTGGTGCTCCCTTGTGTTGCTGGTGGTGGCTCTGCAGAGGGACTGTCGGAGTTTCATTATGGCGGAGGGGCAGAGGAGATGATGTGAATGAAGTCCTGAGGGTGTTTCTGTTCAGGGCTCCATGGGGTGCTGCAGGGTAACTGCATCACCCTGGACTGACTACTTATCTCCTGTTACTCCCCCTGGGGAAGGCAAAATAAGCATCTATGAAGGCTTTCCTTTTGAGGAAAAGTGAGTTATGGGAGAAGTTCCTGGATCCAAATGATGAGACCAGCTTTTATCGATCTTGTGCATTCCCAGTCAAAAAACCCTAAAAAGCTCCCAAGAATTGTATCATTAATTTTACTTTGGTGCTTGGCAGAGCTTGTAAAGATCCTTCATGGCAAGTTTGGCCATGGGTTGTTGCTTTGTTTTGGGGTTTTGCCATTCTATGCTGCTTGTAGTCCTGTAAAAATAATAATGAGGTCCTGATCCTGCGCCTATTGAATCCAAAGCAAAAAAGCCCCCATTGATTTCCAAGGGAGCAGGCTGAAGCCCTTCACAGATCGTGGTGGGAGCAGCTATTTAGCATAAGCAGGGATTGTTTGGGAAGTTTTCTAATGACCCAAACATTTTAACAAGCAGAGGAAACTCAGCGAGTAAAAGGGCTCCCCGCTTTGGGGGTGGGGAGATGCCTGGTGCTGCTTCATGGAGGCAATCCCTGACCTCCCATTCCTCTCACCCTGCTGTAAAGCAGACCTTCGCTTCTTGTCTTGGCTTTTATAACTGACGCTTTGGTGCAAACCGGTGGCATCATCACAGCCCAAACGCAACGGTGACGACCTGAGGCAACGGTGATGGTCACTCCCCGGGCTGCCCCCATCACTTTGGCGCAAGTCCGGCGTGGAGCCGAGCCGCAGTGCTGGCCGCCATCCGCTCATGCCCCATCCTTATTGCCATTGTATCAGTGTCGGCCGGCGTTAGCCCCCACTGCTGTGATCTGTGGGCCGCACAATGCCCCGGGGAAAGTGTTAATAATCCCCTGCGGGGGTCCGCAGCGAGCCGGGGTCGAGACGGCTTTCCCTGCATTGAGACCCTTGCACCGGGATAGGAGCCGGTGAGGAGCTTTCCCGGCACTTGGGGTTGTGCTTTTCATACCCCCCTCTTTCGTGTGCAAGACTCAAGCAGAAGAAATTCCCTCCCAGTAAAATACTTGAGCTGCTTGTTTGGAGGTTGTAGGTCTTGAACTAATGATTTGATCTTCGTTTAGGTTTTTATAACTTGTCTATATAGATTCCCCCAGGCAAGAGTTTTGTTCCTAGCTAGTAGCCAGATCTGTGCAAGACGAGCATGTTGATTCCTCAAGATGTGGTTTGGGAGATGGGGGGTATCGGAGCTGAAAGTGAAGGGGAAAAACCAGTTGCAATGGGAAGATTATGAGTGTGCTCTGACAACTAGCATGTGCAACCAAAGATAAATACTCCGTGAGCCTGTCTTTAATTAAAAGAATGACTGGAATTAGGCATAGAACCATCTCTCCTGATCTGTATCATGTGTATCTGTACAAGTAAAGCATTTTTGGGGAGGGAGAAGAGAAAAACACCAGATTTTAATCTTCCTTTGATAGCCGATACATCTGCCTTTTGAAAGGGCATATTTCTCCCTGTTTTAGAGTACCCAGGCTTGTTGACAGTAAACAACTGTCACTTGGCAGTTTATGAAAGAAGAAGAATGTTTGAGAAAACATGTCCAGTTTAAATAGTTATGTTAATAGGCTGGGGATTTTGGGGGGGGGGGGGGTGGTCTGGTAAATGGAGGTGCATAAATCAGCTGATATTTACGTAAGAGATGAGCTATGAGTTAATGCAGTGGAGGGGGGGAAGGAGAAGGAGAAAGAAAAACCACATGAATTTTTACAGGCGGTGTGTTATGCATGGTTTCTGTGAAAGCATCATTATTTTATTCCAGGGAGAAGTCAAAAAGCCTCTTTTTTTTGCTGTGTGCGGTGGGTTGGACCCTGGGAGGCCCCTGGATGGGATGCGCCACAGTGCTGGGAGCCCAGCACTCCCACTGACCGGCCCTAATGCTGCTTCACGCTCCATGGACAGCACTTAGACCTTGCAGCAACCCTGATGCATCCTTAGCCTTTGTTTCACAGGGGTGATGGGAAGAGGAGGCTGCAGGAAAAGTCTGCCCTCCCAATTTGTGCATTGATTAATTACAGAAAGGAAGGAAAAAAGCAGCAGTAAGGAACAGCAGATGGTGTCCTCTCTGCATCCCTGCCTCAAGTTGCTACAAATCCATCACCCACCTTCTTCAGAGTTACAACACTCATGAGCGTAGTGAGTGATGAGCGAGTGCAAAGCATTGATTCCAGCTTGGCATCGGTGTCAAAAGCATAATGAGTGAGAGCCTGATGTCAGGCACTTGAGATCTGTAATTAAGCATAAAAAATAAGTTTCAGGCTTTCCGTTCTCCTGATTTCCCTGGTTTGGGAACAAGGGTATAAGTGGCTATTGGGGAATACTGGCATTAGTCTTGAGGATACTGGGTAAAGCCACCCTCTTGCACTCTCAGCTCCCATTCTAGCTGGATTACAGTACAAATGCAGTCAATACTGTGGTGTTTAAGTAAATGCAGTATTATAGGTGCTCAACCTTACTTTCAGCCTTGGGGGTCTTGGAGGGGGCACCTCGACAGCAATGCTTTCTTTTCCATTCATTCCAGGTAGAGCAGAGAGAGCTGCAGGAGCAAATGGGAGCTTCATCCATACTCTGGGAGTCACAGTTTTCGTTTTGGCCAGTGGCTTAATTAGTATTGCAGTTATTTGGACAAGGAGGCAAACCCAACCCTGAAGCCTCCTGCCACAGAAATGGTTTGCAATATGCCCAGACAAAAAGAAAAATAACTCCTAGAAAGTGTTTATGAGTTGTACTGGGACTCCAACCTGTGGTGTTATTTAGTGAAGGAATGAGATTTCTGCTTCATTTTTATGTGTAGGCTGTTGGTATCAGGGGATTTGGGGGGAAAAGTCTTCATGGAGGGATGAGAACACAGAGGTAGACAGCAGGGGGTTCTCCTATGCCCCATCTCCCTTGGTGCAGGGACAAAAAGGGGCAGGTTTGTACCCTCTGCTCTGGTTCCTACAATGGGTCAAGAATCTGAGCTGTCTGCCTGGGTCTGGGGACCTCACAGTGTAAATCCCTCCTGTGGGGAGCACTCAACAACCTGAATAACGAACAACGTCATCTTGTGGATGGAATGTGTTAGTCCTGGCAAAAAAAGGCCTGAAACCTCCTCAGATGCTGTCAAAATAAGTGTATTTGAAGTGGAGGTTTCTTCCCCTCTGTCCCCCTCCTCCCAGTGCGTAGGAAATAAAGCACGGACAAACAGGGCAGTCTTTGCAGGAATAACTTCACCCACTGCTTGAGCCCAGTCGTCTTAGGGATGAGAAAGAACAGTTTGGAGGAACAACACGTGGTGTCTCAAGGCAGACAGGAGGGGGAGATGGCCCTGAATTAGCCACCTGCCCTCAGAAAGGGAGTAGAGGGGCTGGAATGCTGTGAGCGGCTCTTGTTCCATTTAAGGGTGTATACATCAATGTGAATAGATAGATACAAGTACATGGGAAGGTTGACCAACCTCCTTCGGTGGCTGACTTTCAGACAAATCCAACCCTTGAGTGGCTGCTGGGCTCATTTTTCATCGTCCATATATTCTGTCTGCTGTAGAGAAGTGGCTGGTTTATTCTCCCTTGGCTTGCCTGTTGCAAGAACCACCCCTGCTGTCGCAACAGCATCCATCTCGGACCCTTGGGTGCTTGTTCTCTGAGAGAAGTAAGTGTTCCTAGTGGGGGAAGGAAGGGAAAAGCTGAGAAAATCGGATTGTAGGGGATAGGGCAGGTGTACGAAAGTGAAAGGTGGTACAGGTAGGACCAGCCGTGGACTGCTGCAGGACACTGAAGAGGGCCCTCTGTAGAGGGTCTGCATTTCCTTATGGCAGCATTAAGATAGCTGTGTGTGGGGGCATCTAACCTGCTTCTGGTAATACGGGAGCCTAATGTAGTAGTTCGTAGAAGATGATTATTTGGGGGGCATTAAAACTGCTTGAAGGCGGCAGGAACCAAGACACGCATGACTTCCTTGAACTCTCTCTTAATTTATTTTGTGCAGTCCAAAACCCACCGTAATAGATACGGTTGCAGGAGACCATTAAAAGGTCCGTTCTGGTGAACCTGATGCCCTGCTGTTGCTGCTGGAAATGATAAACCTCTGTGTTTGGGTCTGGTGGTATGTGATGCCCTGTGTGTGTGCGTGTATGCATGGAAGCCGGTAAGTCCTGCTAATTTAGGGATTGTTTTCCAAGTCTGTTTTCTATAACTTAGAAGACTTAATATAAATAAAGAACTGAGCAAGTTTCCTGTGAGAAGCGCAGAACAAATGCTAAGCGTGGGATTTGAATGAAGAAAGGTGAAAACACAAATGTATACAGGAACAGCAAGTCAAACAAGCTGAAAAAATACTGTAAGGTTGATTTAACAGAGCAGTGAACTCAAAAACTGTCTAATCCCTTTAGCAGACTTCTTTAAAGAAGGAGAAATAAAGGAATTCTTGACATCTACTTTTCTTTCACTATCTCTCCCAACTCCTAATAATAAGGATAAGACTTGAGTTTAGCACAAGAACAAGTGTTGCAGCTTCAGTTAGATGTGCTTTCTAAATAACAAAACACATTTGTCATTCGTGACTTTAGATTAAAGTGGATCAGGCTTCCCTAAAGGAGATTACTGTTAAACTTCTCCCAGCTTGGGTACCTGGCACCTAAATCTTGCTTGAGGCACTGAAATAACAGGCTTGTGTTTGAAAGATGCTGAGCCAGGTCAGGCTCTGCGTTTAAATCGCTTCAGCACTCTCAAAATCTGGCTCTTCATTTTGATGCCTAGATATGGAATTCTGGGCTTAATCACCGACCTTTGCATTTCAAATGTTTGACTTCTGTTTTCTTTACTAAGTACGCCGCCTGAGCGGCCCCCAAATTGTTTTGTTTTTCCTTTGACACAGCTGGAAAGGGCCAGCAGAGAAGACTTGAGGTTCTGTGTCTTATTACGGAGAAACGGGGATCTTTGAAAAATACCATTTTATGTTACCCAAGGGAAACTTGCAAAAAGGGGAATATTTACTCCTTTTCATTCACGTGAACATGATCCGCCATATATCTAAACCCCACAATCAGTTGGAAGTGAACCCACCCAAACTACCCTAAACCTTTGCCCTCTCTTAATCCGTGTACAAGAGGGTGGGATTTTTTTTGAGATGTGCTTCCCCCTCCTGAAATAGAGGCAATTGATAGGCTCATAAACAAATGCCAAACATTAAGTCCTAATCTCCGTATAGAGGCGCCTGACCCTTTTTATGGCGAGAGAGGGTAGAGGGAGGAGACGGGGCCAGGAGTTTGAGGTTTAATGTGTATTAAAGTTTAGTGGGTGGGAAAATGCAATCAATAAATTTTGTTTAATGCCTCGACACTGGTGTTAGTTTTCACGAGCTGCATTGGAGGGCAGTTTTCATTTTGAAACTAGGACACTCGTAGTTGGAATGACAATTAATGGGGAGTGAATATGGTCCCAGTTGGAAGCCGGTTTTGTGAATAGCACGAAAACTCCCCCCATCTCCCGCCTTGGCTCCGGAGTGGGGTAGCTTCCGTTTTTAATTAGCAAACCAGGCAAAATTTAGCTCATTGTGTCTTTCTGCTCCTTTGGCCCAGTGGATAACTTGGATTTCTCCATCTTGCTGTCATGAGGCTGTTCTTTTCATTTTTCCCCTTCAGTTTTGGTGCAGGGAGGAAGGGGGGGGCTTCAGGATACTTAGGATTAAAGTCATTGTTCTGGGGTATTTGCAGCCAGCTGCCTGCATTAAATGAAGATTAGAGGAGCGCGCATTAAAAGTGTAAGGGAAATGCAGAGGAGCTGGGATTTAGGAGCTGCATAGCTGTGAACCGAAGGGGAAAGGTTGGGGCTTTATGGCAGATTTCTTCTGATGCCATGTGATCTCAAAGCCCACTTCAGAAAAGCATCACAAGTACCAGAAAAGCATCACAAGTAACTACCAGGGCCAGGCCTGCCTGGGAATTGTGAAGGGACCTCTGTAAAGGTCTTCGCATCCCTTAAAAAGTTCATGATATACAGCTAAACTTATGGGCCTTATGTATTGCTTAAAAATTCATCTACAGGAGCACTAAAGAGGTGGTGAACGTTTTGCTAGAGTTCACTGAATAGCTGAAAACCCACCCTGGAGGTCAAACCCTTCAAAGTAATGAATTTTTGAAGGATTTTAGGGAAGAAATGTGGCTGTAGAGGAGGAGTCCAGAAGAAGTAACTCCAAGGAATTACTCAGCAATGCGTGCTGATTCTTTTAAGGATTTATAAGGAAGTTTTCAAGTACTTCCAGAAATTCAGTTTCTTTATGCTCTGTAGAATACTCACTTGTGTAATCCGTCATTCCTGGTGCTAATTGCTTGGTGCATGTTAGCTCCAAAAACCTGCTGGGTAACCTGGTCCAGCAGAGCAGGAGGGATGGTATGGTGTACTGATGCTGAAGAGCATAGGTTTGGTCGTAGGACCCAATCCTGCTCCGGTGGAGGCTGGGAACAAGCTTTGCCCAGTCCATTGGGGTGCTGGGAAGCCCTCAGTCTGTGTCTCAGTTTCTGTCGCTGTCTCCACTGGCTTTGGAAAGCGGTTGTGACAGCTGCTTGCTTGCTGCGATGGTGAGGTTTCTTGGACGCCCTCAGTCATGAGGAGCAGGAATGTAAAACATCAGCCACTTTGTGGTGGGATCTGTGTGTTGAGATCAATCTGAGATGCCCCTGCTGAGCTCTGCAAAAGCTGTGGCCAAGTTGGCCACTGTTCTTCAGAAGCAGACACTAAAGGATGGTGACTGATCTGCGCAGTGTCTTGTGCTCCACCTAGGTTCAGCCCAATGGGTGTCACTCTGCCTTGAGCAGGGAGCAGTCTGGGTTGACGACGTTTGGCCACTGTGGTTGGGTGAGGATTGCTGTGTGACATGTGGCTGCAAGGATGCACTTGCCCGTGTGCCCCGCTGGGGCTGGTGTCATCGCCGCTGCAAGCCTGGTCTGCTGAGTTGTGATAACAACTCATTGCTGGCCCCCTCTTGTGTAAAGCACAAAGGTGTCAGCGGAGGGAGAGCAGGAACCATCTGCATGGTAGGAATCCTTGAGGTGATTCAGCATGAGCCAGCAGCTCTTGTAGGACAAATTGAGCAGCACAGCATGGGGACCTCAGCATCCCCATGCTGCCTGGCCTCTCCTCCACTGCTCCCTGTCCTTAGGGATGAAGTAGAGGATGTTTCATATCAGTTCTTCTATTTCTGTTAAAGGAATGCAGAGCTGCGAGATAGGTAGATAGATAAGGGTGGTGGTTGCCTTCCCTCTGGTGCTTTCAGTGGGAACCAAGGAAAATACTTGATTGCGCAGTCTTGCCAGATTTTAAGGAGAGATCCCCATCACTGCCTGTTCCCTTAAGCCAACAAAACCCCAGCCAAAGGCTGTCCTTGGGACAAGCTCTGGCCTCTCAGCAGCAACAAAAGCTTTGTGCCTCCTGGGTTTTTTGTATTCCCATTTTTGTTGGGTGTAGCCAGGAGACCCCTTTGATTCATTCCCTGTTGTGTTTCCTTTCTCTCCTCAAGGCTTTCCAAGTGCCACAAGGAAATCCTGCTGGCCAAAGTGTTTCTGTAACTGTTTTAGCTTTGTGACAGTTTATTTCTTCTTCTAACTCCCAGCATCTGAATTGGGTGATCTGAGAAAACAGTCCATTAAAATGAGGATACTGTAGAGTCCTCCTGAATCCTGTTTTCTACTTGGCCGGTGGAACAGAAAGCTAATTGCCAGTAGTAAATCCATTCAAAGGAGGGCTGGAGGGAGGGAGAAAAGCTAATATTCCTCCTTGAATGCCATTTAATCTCTGAAACCTTTCATGCAGATGTAAATTAGGATTTGCACAACAGAGTCAACAGTTGCTCCGTAGATAAGGCAGATTTGCAACATCTGCTTTTTCCATTCTAGAGGCTCTTCCAAAGTCGCAGTCGGGGATAGCCAAGCTAAACACCAGAGAATTTTTTAACTCTCCTTTCCATAATCTGTTGTTTATGAAGCAAGCTGCATATGATAGAACTGAACCTGGTTATTGTTCTGCTAATTCGCTAGGAAAGAAGTTTGCTTTCCTCCTAATACAGATCTAAAATAAAATCCCCATTGGGCAGTAATAGAGTGCAGCACACTTGTTGCATCTTTGGAAGTAGCATTGTCTGGTAACAATTGCATAGGCCACTGCTTTGGCAATAAGCAGTTTACCTTCCATTATTTTTAGGAAAGTTATTTGAAGTTTCTCCAGACCCAACCCTCCTCTGCCAAGGAAGCGTGCAACCAGTGAAAGATAAAGTGGCACTTTCAAATGACAGAGGCGAACCCTTTTCAGGGGTGGTTTCCTAAAGTCACATTGCCGGATCATGCTTTAGGCTTTTACAGAGGCAACCAGATTTGTTTATTCTTGCGGTGGTATGAGCCCCATTGAGCAGGGTTTAGTGGTGGAATTGGCAGTCCTGGGGTAGCGGTTGGATGCGATGATCTTAAAGGTCTTTTCCAACCCATCTGATTCTATGATTCAGGAGAGATAAAACCCAGCTAAACACCATTTCAGGACATGGTACTGCTTTGGCGAAGCATCCCATGCTGCTGTGATTGCCAGAGAGAGCCCCTTCATCCCAGGATGGCTGCAACTTGATGCTGGGAAATGTGCTCTGAGAGGGGGGGCTTGAGCTTGGAGAGGGGAGAAAAGAGTGGAAAAAGAGAAGACAGGAGATAGATTTTTTGTATAATGGTTATATATCTAAAATATTCTAGACAATATCATAAGCATAAAATACTGTGTATCATGTTATGTATGTATTATGTATTACACTTTGCTGTGCCAGGCTAGTGATGTGCTTTTGGAGTGGCAGAGCCATAGCCAAGCAGGGATGCTGCAGAAAGGAGAGGAGGCTTTGCATAAAGCACCACCAAAAATCCGTACATCAGAACTTCCCCATCAGCTCCCACAGTGCAGTGAGGGTATGTGGTGACTGTAGTTGAGCTCCATTTGCTGTGGGGGCCGCTCCCTTGATCTTATCTGCCCTGAGAAGGCGGGTACTTGGATAAACAGCAATCCCATGATCTTATCATGCCCACCTTTCACAGCGCTGTTGCTCAGTGTGGAGCCGGGGGCTGGTTTGGTCGTTTCCAACATGCCCCCGGGGCCTGTCTGCCTCTAGGGAGATGGAGGGAACTGGGGCATGGCAGGGAGGTGGCACTGGGGCTGCTTGTCATCCCTCCTGGCTTTTTAAAAGTAAGGCAGGTCCCAATGAATAGCGTTCGTTCCTGTTCTATTTACCTTCTGGGCAATGGGATTTGCTCTTCCAGGTGCAGAAATACTGAGGTGAGTTGAGGAAGCAGCACTATGCCATAAGTAGCCACACAGGTGTTGGGAAGAACGCTGCTGTAGGGGGTGAATAATACTGTAGGCTCCTATTAACACAGATGGGACACTTACTTAAACTAAACCAGGGTTACGCATGCATAGAGGACATGGTGCTGGGCTATGTGCTGTTTGCCATCGTGGCCTTGTTCACTGATGCTGGAGGTTTCTTTATCCCTCCAGCAATTAGCCACCAACTCAGTCGCTGTAACCATGATCCCATTGGGACCAGGATAACAGGCACAACAGGAGAAAGCTTTGGCATGGCTGTTTCCCTTGATCCTGTAATGTATCCTGTCACAGTGGATTTGGTGCAATAAAATACATAGAACAAGAAACAGTTTTGAATTAACCTGAAGAGAGAAATACATGGAGTGCTGCTATCTTGCTGCTTGTTAACATGCCAAATACAGCTTGTCGAACTTGAAAAGGGGAAAATATGATCCTCTTAGAAATGAGACTCTTATTCCATTCCAGCACTAGGCTCTGAAGCAATCCTAAAAAGCCTCTCTGGGATTGCCAGGGTTCAGGGTGGGGTAAGGAATATTTTGCTGATAGTCGATGGGAGGTTATGTGCCTTGAGCCCTTTGTAGTGTAGTGGGATGGTTTTGGTTGCGTGGTGGATGAGTGCAGCTGCGGGATGCTCGCTGAAGGAGGAGGATGATGGTGATGCTCCCACCTGAGCAGACCCTTGGGAGGCTCCCAAGTACTTTGATGTTTGGAAAAGCAAAATCGTGGGAAGCTATTCCAGGAAGAAAAACACAGGTGAAGGGAAATAACTGTATGGAATGTCCTGGATCCAGGACTCAGCACCCTCCAACATGGTGTGGGGCCCTGGGGTCCCCCATCCCATAGAGCCTCTCATAGGCAGGATGGGCCTTCGCTGCCCAATAGCAGTCCCCATGCTTTCGGACACAGGACCTGGAAGTAGTCTCCGATGCCAAGGAGAGCACCAGCTAGGCTCTAGGCTGGCTTGGAGTTTTGGGGGGGGGCATAAGCAGCCCAAGAATACCCACCACCGTCCACCTCTTTGTCCTTTTGTGCTTAAAATACATATAACTGCATATCCCCCCACTGGTTTTGAGAGCTGCTGCATTACAACCAAAGTAAAACATTTCCAGGCTCAGACAGAAACAAGTATTGATGTCTAAGAGGAGCAGACATCTGATGGAAATACTGAGATATTTAAGCTCTTGAAGCTGTGAACCACACAGAAAGTGAATTATCACTGGGATGAGCCAGGCAGCTACAGAGATGAAGTATCTTATCCTTATAAGTGAATACATACAAAAGCATTTTAGCATTGCTGGGCCAGCTGCTTCTCGTTGTAGAAGGTGCTTCCTGACTAGTTGCCGCCTTTTTGCTCTTCTGAACAGCTTAAAATGTGTCTCTCTCTCTGTATCGTGTTTGCTGTGAGCAGCAGTTAATAATACTGCAAGTGCTGATCTCCATCAGAAGCATCTCTTGGTGATTTTCTGCTCATTGCTGCTTGGGCTGAACTAATAAATGGTTGAATTTTAGTCATATGTTGGGAGTCCACAACCTTGATTGTCTGCTCCTCTCTAAGAAGCCGCTAAAGCAGCAAATGCATTCATCCCTGCCTTGCTGTCAAGTGATGGAGTGAGTTCCTGTAATCCCTGTGTGAGTTTACTCCCAGTAATTTAAACCGATGTGTTGTGGTTTAACCCCAGCCAGCAGCTCAGCCCCACACAGCCTCTTGCTCACTCCCCCTACAGTGGGAGTGGGGAGAGAGGCAGGAGAATTAAAGTGAGAAAACTCATGGATTCAGATAAAGTCAGTTTAATAGGTAAAGCAAAACAAGGAATTGACTCACCACTTACCATGTTCAGCCGTCTCCAGGACAGCAGGGCTCCACCATGCATAACAGTGACTTGGGAAGGCAAACACAGTGACTCCAAATGTCTCCCTCTTCAACCCAGCTTTAAATGCTGAGCATGACACCATACTGTATGGGATATCCCTTTGGTCTGTTGGGGTCATCTGTTCCGGCTGTTTCCGCTGCCGGTATCTTGCACACCCCCAGCCTGCTCACTGGTGGGGTAAGGAGCAGACAAGATCTTGGTGCTTGTAATCACTGTTCAGCAGTAGCTAAAACATCCCTGACTTCTGCAAGTCAGTCTGATGGCTGGATGCTTAGCCTCAGAGGGAGCAAGCTCATGTCTCCTTGATGTCTTGGTGCCTCTTGTCGGGAAGTTGTTGGGAACACCAGCCACGTGCAGCTGGAAGGCAGGAAGGGGATGGTGAGCTCTGGGCACCCAGTAGGAGATGTGAGTTCTGGTTCCCTGCTTTAAACTCCAGCTGTTCTCAGCCAGCAAAGAGATGAGACTGTGTCCACTTTTGGATTTATCACCATATTTGAAAGCCATGTGAGGAATAAGAGTAAAATTTCTTTCTCCAAGTCACAGTTGGCCGAAGTACTTGAGCACCTCAGTGTGCATTTAAGTGCTTTGTGGTGGTCTCCAGTTTGGATCCTGTTTATTTTTTAAGCCATAAGTGTATAAACTTAAGTTTGCAAAGCTGCTTAAAGAAGTAACGTTAAAATCATTAGTAACATTCTCCTTTTAATTTACCACTTTGTCTTTCTAGATCCTATTCCCAGTGAGTAGGAATAAAGTCACTAGGACTGGACTTTGCATTTAAATATCTTAAGGATTGAACTTTGTATCACGCTCTCTGGAGGCACTGAGAGCAGAGATGCCAAAATAAAGTTGTCAGAAACAAGAGACGATGCTCCTTCCCACAGTAAAAGCTTCAGACCCCAGTCATTCTGCTCTGAGCCTAAATTGAATTTCCTCTTTATTTCAGCATTCCCTAATAACATTTTATAAAATCAGTTTGTCACTTTGTCATTAAACCGGGTTCAATATGGCTTTCAGAAAAGAGCGTTTTCCTTTCAAATGGCTGAACAGTGCACTTTGGTTTGTACTTGGTCTGGGCTTGTTCCTGTTTGGTAGGTTTGTGATACAGAAGCCAAAATACACAAGTCTTGATCATCTGGCAAACATCTTGGGCAGAACTGTGTATTTTGTATGGAGGGGTTGTGCAGCTGCACGGGGTTTGTTTTCCAGTAGATGAAAGTAGCAAGAGCTTCCATCAGAGTCAACAAGAAAAGGAAGATCAGTACCCATCGTGCTAGCACAGAGGTGTATACAGGGCTTTTTAGTTGGTACCATTGAAAGAAATCCTTATAGGCTAGAAGAAGAAAAAAACCTGAAAGGAACAGTTAAACCGCAGTGTTTCTCAACCATATTTTCCCCAAGGATATATTCTGATTGGGAAGAGACCATGGGCAAACACTCAGCGTCTCAACAAGTGCTGGTCTGATAAGATGTGGGGGCTCCATCTTCTTTTTACCAAAAGCGTATGCTTTCAGGGAAAATCTGTTCATTACAAGGAAAAAAAAAACAACACCCTCAACCTTTGACTGTAGGAATACCACAACATTCTGGCCAAACCCTAAAATATTTCAGTTGGAAATGCTGCCAGGCTATCAGAGCAAAAGTTCTTTGAAACCCCAATGAGTGTGGGCTTTGCCTCCTGTGAGACGATACCTCCCATGAAATACCACATTTTGGGGCCTCTGGGATTCTTCATTTCTACCCTTCAAGGCTATTGACTGAAACATTTTGATATTTATAACTTTTACATTTCCACAAGAATGCAAACCTGCTTGACAAGAAAAGCAATGCATTTTTCTCTTAAAAACGCTCCAACTCTTCCAGTTAATGGCAGAAGAGCAGCTTGAAGCCAGTGCCACATCCTCAGGTATTCAGAGCTGCTGTAATTACACTGGTTTCACAGTCAAATTGTAGTCTATGAATATGCCTAAGCTTCAAAATTAGGATCTCTATCTATATTGCATTACTATCAGAGATCAGCTCAGGCCACCTGGATCGTAGGATTAGGTTCAGATTTACCTGTTTTGAATTGCTTTTTACTTGCTAATCATGTAATCGTAGCATCAAAGTGCCTTCATTGTGGAATAGGATTCCACATGATACATATTGTACAAACCCAAGACTCTTCTGCCTGGTGGAGCGTACAGTCGCAGAGCTGGTGTAAGCGAGACGGGGCAATGCCAAGTGAAAATGTTGGTTAGCAAATACAAGGTGGGGAGAACAGCAGTCTTGCTGTTGATCTAGCTGGGTTGAGGATAGCTGTAGAGAGCTAATTCTTCCTTATTAAACTGGTAGAAAGGATAAATAAACCATTCAATGTCAAGAATGAGTTTACATGTCACTAAAATGAGCCTGAAGACCATCGGACAAAAGAACGAGACTTTCAGCATGCCCCACATTCCTCCATGAGGAGACTTTCGAGCCTGAAGCTTTCCTTGTGTCATTATCCGATGGTAAAACAGATTCTTCACCATGTGACAGGGTTCACTGTCATCAGTCTGGAACATCGGGAACAAACTGCTGCAGCTGGTAGATAGACCGAAGAAATGGGGATTTAACCTTTCATGCTCAGTCTTTGGGTCTGCACTTCTTTGTCGTACAGAGGGTACAGCAGGGAGCTAGTGGTGGGTTCATTTATTTTAGCCATTCCAGCCTGCATCTTCTGTCCTGCCTTCCTCATTTCCCTCATCCCATAGAGTTTGCCTTTGGGCCACCCAGAGCCACTTGAGAAATGGGTTTATCCCCATTTCTCCTCCTTGTATCCTGTATTGTAGACTCAATAGGAATAAAGAGATCCAGAGACTGAACTGTGAACTTTGCAGCACACACTTCGTATCTACCAGATCGCTCCCCCAGCACACAGCATCAGGTGTTGCAATGGCCCTGCATAGAGGTCTGTTCTGTTTGTTGTGATGCACCTGGTGAGGTGGTGGCCATGTTTTGGTTACTGTAGGGTTGAAGCCATCCTTGTAGATCCGCTACTTGATTATGGTGTGCACAGCTGTCTTTGGAGGAGCTCTAGGCATATGGAAGCATCAGTAGGACAAACATAAGATACATTTCTTTTTTAACAGCTTTTCTTTTTTCTGACATCTGCTCTTATTTACTCATTCCCATTTCTTCCTCCCTTTACAGAATACTTGAGGAGCGAGACCGCCTTTCTAGAAGAGTTGGTGTTTGGAAGTGGAGATACCATTGAACTTTCCTGTAACACCCAAGGCTCTTCTGTGTCTGTTTTCTGGTTTAAAGATGGTATCGGGATTGCACCTACCAACAGAACACATATTGGACAAAAACTGTTGAAGATAATCAATGTGTCATATGATGACTCGGGGCTGTACAGTTGCAAGCCAAGGCATTCCAATGAGGTCCTGGGAAACTTTACAGTCAGAGTTACAGGTACGTGCAGAAATACAGCTCTCTCGGTGACTTATTTATCCTTACTTTTGTGCCTCCACATGTTCAGCACAGTTGGTGCTTAGTGGTGTTTGTCTGTACTGGGTAGGTCTCTACCTCCCTGGTAACTCCTGGCAGTGATTAGGCTGACAAAACAAACCAATGGAAGAGTGCTTTCGTGTCCATACCGAATGTTAAAGCTTGATGTTAATACTGAGAGAGACTTAGAAACAGTGCTAGTCAGATTAAACCCCAAATCCCCCTTAACACTCAAATAGATGTAATGCTATGTGTGCCTTTGAAGTCTTTTGTGAGTGAGTGAACTGTGGCTCTGGGAGGTTAAGTGACTTTTCCCACTTTATATGACAAATCAGTGGCAAAATTGCGTGTAAAAGCTGGAGGTTCCTGAAAACTGTTTCTCTGCCATGGCTGATAAATCTCTTCCCTCCATTCCAGTTATCACAAATTACTAGTTTGTTTCTGAAGTAGTTTATCTGTAAGCTGTATGTGTCCCAGGTATGTGGTTTTTCAAAGGTACTTGTTGGAATTCTTATATTGCAAACAAGTGCTGTGTTCGCAAAGCTCATGCTGTCATTTGCTGGGCCATGTTGTCCATGATTAGGGCAGAACAGCTACATATTGTCCAAGCCTGGATCACTGAACAGGATGTGTCAGAAAAATCTGTTGTTTGCAGAGAGCTAATGGCTAGCACTAAGATTGTCTCTGTGATTTCAGGCCGCTGCACTGGTAAGTGGGTTCTCATCACTGAGCAGATAGAAAGCCCCCTGATCACACAGGTTAAAAGCCTGAATTGTCAGAAGAACTAACCCCTTATATCTAAGGTTTTGAAAACTTTCTTTTGCCCTTGAACTGTTGGAGCTTTTTCGAGCATCCCTGAACAGTAGGTGCTTGCCTTAGAAAGTTGGGTTCCCTCAAAAAGTAAGGGGCTCTGTCTGAAAACCAAACACGGAGATGTTTGTGATTGTAAATCACATCCACTCCATAAAGAGCTTTCTCATGCCAGAAATAGGATTTTGTGTGAGAGAATCAAACCGTCACGAGAATAAAAGCTTGTTTCAGTGAGCCTCCACCAACATCTGCTTTTCATTGAATGTTACTGGAGATTGCTGTGAATGCTTCAAGGTCATATCAATTAAATGGTTAAAGGAGTATTTGGCCCTTGAAAGGCTTCCTTTAACTAGGTACGATTATTGGAACTATCCAAGGAACTGCAGGTTGTTAGAAAAGTTACTCTCTCTTCTTTTTTTAAGTGACATTAAATGCTTTTGAGTTCAAGGGGCGGCAGGGAGGCAGAAGAGGGCAGCTGGTTGCAGGCTCAGATGAAACAGCTGCCAGCCCCAAAAGTTTGAAAAGTGAGAAACTGTTTTTAATAGTCGAAGGGCTGATAATCCTCTGCTTTTAAAGAGTTTAAGCCCCTGTGTTTTTCCTCTTCGCTAATAATAGCTAATAACAGCTTGAGAAGAAGCGAGTAACCTGAACCTGCTTTCTGACAGCATTATGAGTCTTTGATTCTATTAGCCCACTGTCATTACCACCAAAGTACTGGTAATGTGGGAGTCTCTGTTTTAGCTGTCAGCAGCACTTGTTTTAAACTTTGAAGCCCTGCTTTGTGTGGCAATAGTGGCGCCTCTCGTATGCGCAGATATTTCTTCATAATTAGTATTGATTGCACTGAGGAGATGAGATTGTTATCAGAGGTTTGTGGTTTGTGTTCCCAATTCTTAAAGGTAACGCCAGCGATTAGCTCAGTTATCTGGTCGGGTGTTTCTGTGAGTATCTGACGTTTGAGGCTGGAGTTGTTCTCTGCATTAAACTGGTTTAAATCTGTGCTAACAATCTGGAATTGCTCTGGTGTGTATTCTTAAGTGAGCAAAATTGGGCTGGGATGTATTCAGAATTAGCTGATACACACATAAGTCCCATTTTGAGACATGCTTCGAGATTCTTCCAGGTGATCCTGCCCCTCTACTCTGCTCTTGTGAGACCTCTCTTGGAATATTGTGTGCAGTTCTGGTGTTCTCAATATAAAGAGGATATGGAACTGTTAGAACAGGTCTAGAGGAGGCCATGAGGATGATCATGGGACTGGAGCACCTCCTGTATGAAGATAGGATGAGAAAGTTTGGGCTGTTCAGCCTGGAGA